>VZTL01066154.1:0-14325 GCA_013400535.1 Scopus umbretta | reverse complement strand
ACAGGAAGGCGGTGGGCACCCCGGCCGGCGGGGGTTTCCCTAGGAGGCACTCGGTCACCCTGCCCAACTCCAAGTTTCACCAGAACCAGCTCCTCAGCAGCCTGAAAGGGGAGCCGGCTCCCATGCTGGGCCCCCGGGAAAGCCGCTTCCGGGACCGCTCCTTCTCCGAGGGCGGCGAGCGCCTGCTGCAGCAGAAGCAGCCCGGGGGACAGGTCAACTCCAGCCGCTACAAGACGGAGCTGTGCCGCCCCTTCGAGGAGAACGGCGCCTGCAAGTACGGCGACAAGTGCCAGTTCGCCCACGGCATCCACGAGCTGCGGAGCCTCACCCGCCACCCCAAGTACAAGACCGAGCTCTGCCGCACTTTCCACACCATCGGCTTCTGCCCCTACGGGCCGCGCTGCCACTTCATCCACAACGCGGAGGAGCGCCGCGCCGTGGTGGGGAGCCGGGAGCCCGCCGTCACCGACAGACCCCGCCTGCAGCACAGCTTCAGCTTCGCCGGCTTCCCCAGCACTGCTGCCAGCGGGCTGCTGGACAGCCCCACTTCCATCACCCCGCCGCCCATGCTGAGCGCCGACGACCTGCTGGGCTCCCCCACCTTGCCTGACTCCGCCAGCAACCCCTTCACCTTCTCCAGCCAGGAGCTGGTCAGTCTCTTCGCCCCCAGCATGGGGGTGCAGGTGCCCGGCGGGAGCTCCCCCACCACCTTCTTGTTCAGGCCCATGTCCGAGTCCCCCAACATGTTTGACTCGCCACCCAGTCCTCAGGACTCCCTCTCCGACCAGGAAGGCTACCTGAGCAGCTCCAGCAGCAGCCACAGCGGCTCAGATTCCCCTATCCTGGACACCTCAAGACGTCTTCCCATCTTCAGCAGACTCTCCATCTCCGACGACTAATCTGGGGTTTCCTCTTGCTCCCCCCCCACCTCTATTACAATGTTAAGCTGAACTCCCCCACCCCTGTCCCCAGTAGTCTGAGCTGGATGTTCACTCGTCCACCTGCCTGCTATAGACCCACTGGCTTAAACCTTAAGTGCCAAATTACGATGAAAAGCAATAACGTTTACAAAATTAGTGCCTTTAACACTTTCACTGTGACTGTATTACCTCTCCAGCTGCAGAGGGCACCAGCAGCTCTGTGCACTTCCAGATGTGCAGGAAATGTCCGGATCCAGCTCCCTCCACTGGCCATGTACTGCATCGCCCTCTCCCAGTCCCTTCCCGACTGGCCAGTTTCCGCTAGGCTGCAGGCATGTGGGCAAGCGTTAACATCCAGTTCTCTTTCTCCCCTCCCCTTAAAGACTAGTCTTGCCTGGATCTGCTCAGGTCTGTGGGAAGAAAAGCTGAGAACGGACAAAGATTGTAACACGAGTGGGATTTCGACTGGGAGGAAGAAAACAAAACAAAAAAAGAAAACAAGAACCAGATGGACTATGAGAGACTTGATTTTGGTGCTAAAAGTTCCCCGTGTATTCATGTGACATCTTAAATAAAGAAATAGAGGGGGTGGGGCTGACGGAAGTCATTCCACACACACAAGTTCGTGTAAACAAAGTTCCAGTAGACATAGCTTTAATGGTTTTGCTCTAGAGTACTTTAGACCTATCTTAGAGCACTCACGCCAAGCTTTTTATTATTTTTTCTGGGTTTTTAATTTTGTATAACTTTTCAGAAATTGGAGAGCAAATTTTGCTTGTCACTGCACAACAATATAAAAAAGCTTATTTAACTTATCAAAACGTATTTATTGCCGAAACCTATGCTTTTTTGTTAATTTTGTTCATATTTATCGGGATGATGAATCCATAGAATATATTCTTTTATGTTTAAATTATGATCTTCCATATTAATCTTAAGATTGTGAAGTGTCTTTTTTTCCTTTTTTCCCCACAGTTTAATATATTATACTACAATGACATTTTTTGTAACTTTACACTTTTTTGGTTATTTTATTTTAAAAAATGAAAAATTAATTTAAAAAAATGCAAAAAACTGTGTTTGGATTATTTATTTTAGAATTTCCCCCCCCCCTTTTTTTTTTTGTGTTGGACTGCAAATTGAGTTAATGTGCTTCTTCACCTTTCCTCTTCTCTTCTTCCCCTCCCCTGGGTCTTGCCTATCTGGGCTTTAGAATGTACATACCTGAGCTCTGTTGCGAGACAGCATGGAAGGAAGACCTTTTTATTCCTCTTTTTGTATAGATCCTTCAAGGAGAAAAGCCTTTGGGCTCGAAGTGCCTATCTGAAGACATTCCAAATACAGTTTGTCTTTGCGTTTTCTGTATTCCAAGTTTGGAGTTTTCCTTGCCAAGGTAAATGGGACTGGCACAAAGAGAATAATGAATGTAATTTTTTTTTTTCCCCCCTGTTACTGTTCACTACATTGCTTTTTCTTCCTCTTTGTGTGAGTTTATTTAAAAGAGAATCTCTTTTGTAACGACTGTTTGCAGTTTAAATCAATAAACCCCAAGTTTTTTCAAGAAACTGACAGTGGAGCTGGTTTTACTTGCAAAAATTGAGGGGCTGGTTTTAGACAACCACTCAAATGCAGATACTTCCCTCCTCTTGACCCCTGAGGTGCCTACCGTGTGCTCAGGCATCCCTCTCTCATTATCCCTCCATCATTCCTCGCTCATTCAATGGGTCAGCTCTGCAAGCCTGGGGATGCACAGATCAATGGCCGCAAATACCTGATGTGACCTAACCCTGTGGCCTCTAATCCTCTCTGTCTCTTACGGAGTCTTCCATCTTTAGTTGCTCAGTCTGTACCTGCAAACTTCTTTCTCATCAGTGTAGATTAGACCTTGGATGGGCTTTGTTCCTCAGTGTGCCCTGTGTTCCTGCACAGCTTCTTCCTCCTGAAGGAGAGCCTATGTGTGTTCTGAATGAGGCTAAAGCGGGATGTTGAAGCGGTACAGATTTGCCAAATCTCGGACCTGGCTTGTCAGTAGCACTGGTCTGCTTTGGCAGAGTAGCTGTTTGGTGTTTTGCATGGGAGAGGAACGTCGACTTGCAGCAAAGCCTCTTGTGTACGCACAGATCACCCTGCTATCACATTCAAGCCCTCGTACCCCTTGAAGTATCAGCACAGAAAGTTCTGAAGCCAGTGGTTTTGTTTAGGGACGCTTCTTTGCCAGCACTGCTCACGGTGCAAGTCTTGTGTTTTCACCTTTGAGCTCTTCTCTGGAGCAAGCTTGGCGCTCTTCTTCACGTGACTGTTCCAGCTCTCTTCCAAATCGGGGGTGGAATATTGCTGCCGAACCACCGATCCTTCAGCTGTCTTGACACGCCTCAACGTTCAGGAGAGACATTTCCTAATTCATGTTGGAAAAGTTCCTGCCGATCAAAAGCTGCAGGATACCTCAAGGCTTACGCTGACGTACCTTCCCTGCTGTTGGCTTTGTGCAACATGCTTTCTTGTGTGGTCTGGCAATAAAGG
Source organism: Scopus umbretta (assembly GCA_013400535.1). Taxonomy (NCBI): domain Eukaryota; kingdom Metazoa; phylum Chordata; class Aves; order Pelecaniformes; family Scopidae; genus Scopus; species Scopus umbretta. Next base: position 10,885 of record VZTL01066154.1, on the reverse strand, counting down.
TGAGCTAGGTGGAGGAAAGATGGTGGAAGAGGAGCGTGGCTGGTGGAAGCTGGTTCCCATGCACAGTGAGAAAGCGGTATGGGGAGTCAGTTCGGCAGATGCTGACGTAACTAGTACGCGGTGCGGTCTGCCTGCTGATCCCTGAGAGAAGAGCCTCAGGCACAGCCTCGGTACTGCTCAATGGCCTTCAGATACCTTCTGCTGACCGCAGCCTTGCCCCTGGGCACAAAGGCAATGGGGCCCATGTGAGAGATGAGCTTCTGCCTGGAAGACCCGTGCCCAGCTGCAGCAAGCACCCAGGCCTGCGCCCTTCCCCACTGCTGGAAGCCGAGCCGTCGGCCCCTGAAAAGTGAGGCATATCTGATCTGGAGAGGATCCCAAGCCTATTGCAGGGTGTGCATGTGGAGCTTGAAACTGCTTGCTTCCTCTCTGGACTTTCTGTGCAGCTCTTCAAACAAATAGTCTTTGCCCAGTTAATAATTGATGAAGAAAATAGCTGTATTAGTTGCACGGTGCTATTGGTATGACAAACAACTGTGAAGCTGTGCTAAAAGTAGGTCTTTGCTCATGGTACTTGTGTATTTTCCTTGTCCTTCTAGTACACTGGTTCTGGGAAGCCAGCACCATTTCTCTCCTGTGAGTTTATTAACGATAAATGCTCTTACCACTCAGTGTTTTACTTTTTGAAACTAAGTTTGAGCTAGGTCATGCAGGGGACGGAGAAGAGCAGAACGGGCAGCATCAGAAGTTTACTTTCTGTAATAGTTGGGGGGAGAGAGAGAGAGTGAGCACACAAGAGCCTCCAGCAATGCAGGGATTTGCCTGACCTGATACCATTAGCGTTCATCGTGGCTTGGGTATATGGCAGCAGCTAGTCTGGAGGGACTGTTCCTTCCTTGGATTTACTGTGGGTGAGTTGTCCATGCTGTTTCTCATAGGGTTAGCATCTGTGTCCCCTAGCAGTTCGCCATGGTTGGTAATAGCCTAGCCAAGGCTCAGAAAGGTAAATAGCCTTTCCTGGCATGACGATTTTGAGACACACCTTCCTCTGACTTGAGGGCTCCTCCACACTCTGGCTCATGGATTTAGTGCACGGGACTCTCAGAGTGGCCAGGAAGATAGGGCTGGCCTGTGCACTGGCACAGTTGCTCCTGACTTGCCTGGGTGCCAGGGCAGAGAGAAGCACCCACAAAGGACGAGATACCCATTGTCCCATGGCAGAGCATGCCTTGGTGCACTTTACAGGTTGCACTTACAGCTCTTACTGTGGGGCAGGGGGACACCTATGATGGCTCTTGCTGCTTCTCACATACTTTTAGTTATAGTCATGGAAGCTTGCTGTGGGCTTCTTGTAAGAAGACTGGATTCATGCCTCTGGGCTGCAGGCATTAGCTGTCACTTTTTTTTTTGTCTTCAAAGTCAGGTGACTCTAATGCTATCCACCATGTCTATCCATCAACATGTCCAGCTGTCTTTGGAAATTACAGCCAGCGTGCATGGCTGGCTGTACCAGTTGCCTCTTGGTAAGGAGTAACGTGTCTTTGATCTGCAGAGCTCCAGGTGGCCCAGATCCTACTCCGATAGCTGCCTTCCTCCTTCCTAATTCCTACACCAGCTGTATGTGTCCCAGCGACTGTACTGGCTACTCCCTTGCTTCTGGGCTAGATGTGGCTTTTGTACCAAAACGTCTTCAGTTCTGCAATCAGGGGCTGTAGAAACAGAGGCCGCTTCATTTCCCAAACTTCTCTGTAGGTGAAGGCTGCAAAGTCAAATACGGTTTCTTTGTTGTTATTGCTTTTAAAGGCAGTTGGGAACTTTACTGTCTAGTTTTGGCCAACCTTTGTTCAGCATCACTTGTGCATAGGCATGGTGTTCCAGCAACAAAAAATACCATTTAAAAAGAACCCTGAAATGCTTCAAGTTCCTGGTCCTGACAGAGGTTGCCTCACTAGCATAGTCATGAAATTAGGAGGCAGAGAGGGAAAGGACTCAGAGGAGCAGAGAACAGTAGAAATACGCCTGAAGGAGTGTTTACAAGCTGGCTTGATTCAGTCTGTATGGTTTCTGTGCAGGGAGGGCAATGGTCTGCCACTGGGACTTGGAGCTGCTGTTGCAAATCACGTGGGGAAGATCTGGCCCTGCCAGGCTTTGCACAGCAGAGGGGAGGTGGCGGTGGGGCAGGAAATGGTAGGGTCGCCGTTGGAGATTGGGAACAAGGCAAGAGCTAGAGATCAAGTCCACACAGCATGGGGATAGCAAGGGTGAGAGAGAAGCCATGTTGTCTTCAGTCTGAAGACTTCTTAACTAATGGTGTTTGGACGCATGAAGGCTAATGTACTGGGTCTCTCCAGTGGGGCTCAGGAGCAGTGGCATTGAGGGGAAGGTCTGGATAATGTAGCCTGCTGGATACTATCTGATGACTGTGCCCAAAGATATGAATGAGTATATATGTGAAAACCACAGCATGCCCTTTACGCTTGCTAATTGCTGCAATTTGTGTGGCCTGTGTTGGGGAAAGCTAGCATGTGCCTGAGTCTGGAGAAAGAGGCTGTGGGAGAAGGTGCAGTGGTCAGTGTGTGAGCGAGGAGGCTCCTGGCTCCGGTGCTGGAGGTGTCACGAGGGCTGGAGGCTGCAGATGTGGCCAGGGGTGGGCACTGACACAAAAGCACAGCCCGAATACCTGCCTGGGAGGGAGAGAGGGGCTTGTGCTTGAGGGAGGCTCCTCACGCCTTAGGCAGCAAGAGGCAAACATCGAGATGTGTGGTCTTGTACCCCACAGTGGGGCCGGGGAGGCAGTTCTGCTGCGGCGGGGTGGTGCGGTGAGTGACCAGGTGCTCGGGTGACAGGCAAAAGTGTGGTGAGTGAAGCGAAAACAGGCAAAAAAATGTAGAGAGAAGAATGGTGCCTTCCTTACCTGGGCCCCGCAGAGGAGGGGTCAGGAGGAGCCCATAGCAGAAGCAGTTTGAGGGGTATGAATCAGCCACAAGCGGGAGGAAAACAGCAAAACTAGTATTGGAAGCAGTTCAGCTTCGGTGACACCCGTCACAGAGGGTCTCTCTGGGGCTGGGAACGCCGAGAGGGGTGGCGAGACTGGCTCGGCGGGGACGCTGCGTCTGCCGGGAAGTTGTGGAGCAGCCCTCACGCTCGAGGCCGAGTTCAGCCCAAAACGTTAGAAGATGATTCTGCCTGGTGATGTAAAATGTCCTTTGTTTGGAGACACTGTGGCCAGTTAAGCAATGCCTGTTCCTCACAAAGCTGATGCTTATTCCCTAGAATACTTCCAGCTAAACGAAAAGAAAAAAGAAAAAAAATAGTTCCTCTAAGACACCCTAAACCAATACCTGCTGTGACTAAGCCCTGTGGGCAACTCCGCAGCTGATTTATATCCTCCCCCTCCAAACTGAAGGGGTTAGAGTGGAAACAGACGCCGCGTTAAACATAGCCGAGGGCAGCGAGCAAGACCGCGCTGCGCCGAGGCGGGGAGGAAGCGGGGCTGCGGGGCGGCTGCTGCCAGGCGTGACGCCGGTTCGGGTTTCCTCGTAGGCAGAACAGAGCTCCTTTTGGCTGGTGCAGCTTTATGGGCTCGCCTGGGTTTATTATACTGCAAATGTTTTGAATTCCACATCTTAATTTCCAGCGAGGCTTCGCTTAACTTTTGCTGCTTTTTTCCCCCCGGTTTTGATTTTTTTTTTTTTTTTTTTTTTAACTACCGCTGCCTTAACCTCTTCTTTTTGACCTGGTTTTGGTCAAAACTGCCATTTTCTGAGCAAACAGAGGACCAGAGTTCTCCCTGCCTGGGCTCCAGCTGCAAATTAATCTCTTTTCATAGTTTCATTTTATGTCCGCCCACTATCCCCACCACATTAACTTAGTCAACACATGGAAGTGAAATTTTTCCATGCAGGATCCTGCGGGTTGTAAGGCTGTGTGGAGCATGTGACTGCCAGCTCCGGAGTTTTCTTGCACCTCTGGGTGGAAGGAAGTTTCCTCATCCCCCACATATGTGAGCGGTTGTCGGTGTGATGTGAAAAGTTTTAACAACTGGAGTTGGTGGAAACATTTCAGGATTCAGCATTTCTCTGTGTATTTAAAGTCCTACCACGCTGGCGGGGCGGAGGCAAAGCCATAGGTATGGTGTGTTTGCAGTACCTCTGGTGCTACCAGAAGACTGGTTGGCAAATGAGCCGGTCGGACGTTTTTCAGAGGAGTTGTTCTGTCTCTGCGGGGTTTGTCTCCCTCCCAGAGAGGACAGAAAGTGCAAGCGATGGCAATGCTGACAAAGACGGATGGGGTCTGCTTGGGCTATGGAGTAGATGACACACTTTGTACTTCTACATGACGCCTTTCACGTGTGGGACTGGGAGGACTTTACAGGTATTTCGGGCACTTGGCAAATATAACTGTACCTGTTCCACAGGATTTAAAACCCTGTAAGATATACAACTGCTAAGTGAAGGGGATTGTCCAACAGTGGCACAGTATCAGAGAAAGAGCTGCAAAAATAATTTAGGACTCCTGATACTTTTTCTCCTGTCTTAGTCTCCAGGCAACAGCAAATATTTCTCCTGAATGCTCTGGATGAGCAGATGCCAACATTGATTCACAGGAAAAGGATGTAGCCACGCAAGCCATAGAAATGTTGTTTGGGATGGTAGCCATGGCCCCTAAGGAGACATGAAGCAATATGGAACAAACGCCAGTGAAGTTATTTCTTGAAACTTGTGCTGTGTTTGCTATAAAGAGATTTCTTGAGCAGTCTTATGTGGGAGCCATCATGATTTACCTTGATTACAGCTACATGGAGAGAATATCCTCTGGAGATGCTGCAAGGGCTTTTGGGCATTAGCAAAGTCCTGGTTTACTAAGAAGTTACAGTCACAAGAAATGAGGAAAGGTTTTGTTCAAGGCCAACATCAGAGTGTAAAAGGTGCACTTTTGCTTGGAAAAGGGCCGGCGCTGAAAACGTGCAAAGAGGGTCCCTGTTCATTTTCTCAGCCTCAGATCTTCTGTGCTGTGTTTACAAATAACCCCATTTCCCCCATGATTAGACTTACAAATTTATCATGGGATTGAAAAGCCGAGAACAAACCTAATTCACTCCCTTTTGAGGGTGCCCAGCCAAAAGAGCTAGGGGAGCTGCGGAAAATCATTTTCCTCTAAATTTAGGTCATGTGGCTTGGGATTCATAGACTGAATCTGCTGACCAAGATATTTTCCTTCTTCTAGCACTTTTCTGACCAGAAAAACACTTTCAATGTGGATGAAAACAGAACTGGAGATGTTTTCAAAACACTTGAAAGTTTGTTTCAAAAGCGCGCAATTTATAAGAACTTGAGGACAGGCAGCTGGGGGAGGCCAGCGGTCTCGTGATGGAGGCCAGAGACAGGCGGCCCATGGGGTTATCAGTGTATCATCCAGGTTGGCAGGGACTTCTAGTGAGTCATCCAGACCTTCACTCTTAACTATGACAGGACTGATCTCATTATCCCCAAACCACCTCTCAGGCACAGAGAGTTGTCTAGCGATAGCCTTGAACGTCTCCAGCGCCGACGCGTCCATGGCATTCCCTTTGTCAGGGAGTTTCAATGCTCAGGCTATTTTAACCTCTCTATATGTAGCCTAATACTTAACCTGAATGTCTCCTACAGAGGTTTGTGGCCATTAACTTTGTTTCTCATCCCCTTCAGTTAACGAGATCTGATACCCAAATTCCAGGTGAAGTCCCTGCAGAACAGCACGTGTGGTTTCACCTTTCAGCTTTCCTGCCAGCTGTGCTGTTCCCCAGCCTGTTCCCAGGGGATCTGTTTTTCCAAACNATCATTATCTTGGTTTACATAAATTAGAGTGCTTAACAGTGGTCATAAAATTATCCAGCCTTAAAAAAATTCAGCTGCAGAGTTTGGCCCTGTGACCTCCCTGATCAGCTCATTTCCAACAGGGAAACATGCAGTGGGAAAAGACACAGGCCCTTCTTGTTCCTTACAAATGTTCATCTCCCTTTTATATCAGCAGCTGGCTTGCCTGGTTTCCTAGTGTTGGTCAGTATAGAAAAGTACAGCAAGCGTTTCACTGTGTGCTGCTTCACCGTTCTGAGTATCTCTGCCAATTTATTTAAATCAACTAAGTCATCCAGTGTCCCTCACCAGCGGCCACCATGTCACTAATAATTTTAGAGTCAAGTTCTACCCTGAAAAGGAGGCTCCTTGACAAAGCAGTGATGATCCTCTGTCAAGGATGTTGGATCACCTTTGGGTGTACTGCAAATAAAATATTTTCTCTAACATCTGTCTCATCTGGAAGCTGAAAGGCAGGCTGGCTGGTTTTATGAATTGCTCTTGACCTGTGTTAGGATTTCAGCAATGAGAATCTGGTTTCCAATTGTGGTAAAGAAAGAGGACAGATTGGATGCTTAAAGGAAAAAAAAAAAGCAATAAAGTCTTATTTTAGTTGCTAAAAACAGAAACTATGAACCTAAATACCCATGAGGAGCAGATAAGCTGGACAACCAGCAATATCAGATAGACACTTTTCCAGCAATGGTACCTGCACTTTATTTCTGTCAGCGAGTTGGACGGGACAGGACAGATTCTCGGGTCCTTCTCACTCCTGACTCCAAGAGGGAGTTGCCTATCATGTCACTGGTTTATTGTCCATAAAAAAACTTGCCCTTTGCGTCATACTATCTATTTCCTCAAACAGTCTTTATAAAAGGCCTTATCAAAATTGGTGTAAAAAGGTGTTTGACCCACAGCATGCTTATTAGCTCACCTTTATCTGCTCTTCCACTATTTTTTTCTTATTCAGTGTATGACTGTGTCATCACAAGCAACATGATTAGCAATCAAAACCACTTGGGCTGATAAGACCATAACCCTATGTTCCACAAGCAATTAAGCCTTGAGCACCCCAGGAAAGTGAGTGGAGGAGGGCGTGAGGCATAGGTTGGTGAAGTCAGGGGGCGCGAGACGGGGTTTTTGGTACAATTCAGATACAAAGGGCACTCGATGCTTTCTCTGTAGCACTGCAGGCAACAGGGAACACGAGGTGGGCTTCAGAAGGTGCAACAGGCAGCAGCACCCTGTCTCGAGTGGGTTTGAACTCTGGAGCGGGCAGCACCACTGCGGGCAGAAGAGGGCTGGGTGCAGCTGCTGCGCGGGGCCAGCAGTGGTGGGAGGCCGCTGGCTGCACGTGGGAGAGAAAAGGCCCTTTGCCCCCGCCACGCTCGTCGCTGGCTCCAGCAGAGGAAAAGAGGCAGCCTGCCGTGGCCACCCTGCCACCGAGGGGGCTCTGGAAGCAGAGGTGGTGGGGAGCAGCTGAGGCAGAGCGAATGCTGCCCGTTCGCCGAGGCTAGCCCAAGCAGCACGTGGCAGGAGCAGGCTGCTGGCAAACAAGGATCAGCTGCTCGTTTCGCTTCCTGGTTGTGCTTCCTCCTCCTGCCTGCAGCCCTGCTCTCCACCCACCGTGCTGAGCGTCCACTCCCTGAGCCGAGGGCCGTACCACGCTGCCCACTGTCTGGGGTCACCTCTGCCTGTACCTTCCTTCAGGGAGAGACGGAGCAGTGGGATGTGTGCTGTCTCTCCCTCTGGCTAGGCCAAAGGATTTCAATTTCCCCCAACGTGTAGACGAGCCACTTGTCTGCTGGCCCTGTAGGTCGCCAGCTGTACTGAGAGTTAGAGACCAGCAGGACCACGTCAGGAGACAAGCTGGAAGCCCACCAAGCTCCTCCAGCCTGCTGAAATGAGGAGCTCTGCTTCTGCGAGGTGCCCTCCTCTGGCTTTGCCTCCTTTGTCATTTGCAGGGCTAGGACCTCATATCCTTCATGTGCTAAAAAGCTTGTTATGAGTTACTTTCTAAAAGGCAAGAAGAAGTTCAAAGGCTATGCTGAGTTCACCTCCTTTGGGGGATGGAAAAAACCCAACGCCCTTGCATTGCTGTAAGTACGGTCCTACCCGACCTCTCCTCCTCACTGCTGAGGCTGCAAGCTTGTAGGGCTCTCACAGACAGCACAGATCATGCCTTTGGCAGGTCAGGATTTTGCTGCCACATTAACACACAGGCACTATACTTCCCCACTGGGTCCTAGAGGGTTTATTTAGGTAGTGAAACAGGCTCTTTCTTCATTAAAAACTGGTAGACAGTGGGGTTCAAGATGATAATTTGTATAATTAGGATTTTGAAAAAGTACATTATTCTCCCTTTTTCAGTACATAGAGATTAACTGTGAAAAGGCCAGAACTGGCAGAAGTGTGGATTGCTTCAGTTTTTGCACGTCTATTCTGTGTGGTCCCGCTGGTAGAGATTAGGGCTGCCATGACTCTTTCCCACAGCTGGCATTGAGGGGTGACCAGGGATCCAGCCTGTTCCCCTGCTCCATCTAAATGAAATACAAAAAGTAAACAAGAAACATGGATGCTAAAAACTAAAATCCAGTCCAGCTCCAGGTAAAGGGAATGTACAGACTGCTTTTTAGTGCTCTCTGACACACAGAACTGGTCCTGAACTGTTACCATTTGGTCTGCTAGTAAAACAAGTCATTCAGTAGAAAGAAAACCAGGAAGTGAGGAATTCAGAGCGTCAGAGCAGCATGGAAATGAGTGCTGGTGGGGGCTGGAGCCTTCAAATCCAGCCAAGGGCCCCTAGCTTGCAGGCTGTGCTACATTTCAGATGCTTCCCAAATGCAGTGGGGCAGTACTACATGAGAGACCAGGAAAGAGACCTGCTCCAGAAACTGACTGTACTTTGTCCAGCTCTGAACAGCTGTTTTGTGTCCTACTTTTACCCATTTTGTAAAAGATTAAATAAAATAAAATAAAATAAAAAAAGGAGTGAAATTGAGATCAGGAAAAGAAACAGAAAGTCCCAAACAAACATGTTTTTGGTAAAGGAACTGTATTTGTGAACCCTGGCACTCTTTGGCCTTTCAGGTTGTCAGCAATGTGTTGCATGCTGAACGTAGAGGACAGTGTGGTGGAAATACCTATGAAGCAGCGAGAGCCTTATCAAGGCACTGTACCAGGAAATACATCGCTTTCTTGGCTACTTCATGCACGATGCTATGGTTAAACCCAACAGCATGCCTCATCATAACATGTGCCTTATCGACCTCACTATCTGATGACAACAGCAGCCCTCAGGAGACCAGACTGACATCATCCAAAACCTCAGTAGTTCAGAGCAGAAGCTGAAGTATGTAGCTAGGCTACAGGCTGTGCTTGACTGTTGATCTGTTTGTACTGAACTTTGCTAGAGGAAGGCACTTTGCTAGAGGAAGAGGAATATAAAAATCAAGCACAAACAAGTTTTTCAGAATGTTTCTCACAGGCTATTTAGCAAGCGAACGCAGCAAGCAGGGGAGGTTTTTGTCTTCAGCAAGTGGAAAAAGTCTGTTCCACAGCTTTCTGCAGCTTTGAGGAGGGGAGGGGGGAAGCCCAAACCAAAACACTGTCACTGCCTGGAGGAGGGAAACAGTGCCACTGGTGACTTGGTACGGAGTCCGTTCCCAGCTGACCCATACATAGTTGTATGTGCCTGTGAGGTTTGGGTTCATCCGGTATCTGGCTCTGGCCTCCCAGCTCCTTTGTCTCATTTAAGATGAGGGGAATTTCTGCAGTCACAAAAACAAGAAACAGAAAATAGAGTAGGCTTTTCTTGTGTAATATTCACCAGACTGCTCTGGTTTTAATTTGCTCTCCCTATCCTGGGTTCTTCAAAACACCTTCTCTCATTTACGTCAACATAGATTTAACCACACCCCACTTATTTCAGACCTGGATAGCACCATGGAAAAAGATTACCAGCCTTTTGGAGCTGCCGCTTTATGTCTCAGACAAAAGATGGTCATACGTGGCCTTACTTATTTGGGAGCTGCCTTTATATTTGTACAGCACCTAGCACAAGTCAGCCTACTCCTGCTTGGAGTTTGCTGTACTACAAAATCATTCTTAAAAAACCCCTGCTTTTAGTGTTTGGGGTTTGTTGTTTTTTTTTTTTTTAATTGCAATGCAAGCTTTCAGAGGGAAATGAAGCTGGATTTAAATGCTGCATGCATGCATAGCAACAAGAAGAGGGCCATCCAGCACATGGATGCTAAGTGTCCTTTTACAGCCCCCATTCAGACTCAGCACCCACTTCCCTGGGGCCATGCATGGCATGGTGGGCCACGCTGCCGTGCTGTGACCCCAGGCGGGGGGGGGGGGGAGCTCGCCTTCTCCGTCATCCCCACTCCACACTGTGCTCTGGAGTATTTTGAGATGTCTGCATCTGTTGCATGGATGTGGACTGGAGAGGGTGGGCTGTGGAGGGGTGGCAGGAGTCAGGAGCTACCACAAAGGCCAGGCTCTGCTGCTGCTGCCACATCCCCTCTCCTTGCATGGGAAAGTGAGGTGGCACAGGGACTCTGGCCGCCGGGACCTGCACTTGTACCCCTGGTCCTCTCTGTATACCTGCCAGAACAAAGCGAATCCCCTGAGAGAATAGCTGAAAAGACTGGTCCAAGCTGATGTGTCTGGTGGCCGCTTGTTTGATGTCCTCTCCCCCAGCCCCAGATGCTCTGGACAGGCAGCGTAGGAGGCAAGGACTAGTGCTGGCCTGAAGAGCTGCAGGCAGGCCACCACCGGGGAGCCGGGTGGGAGCTGGCTTGCAAAAGAGGCCTCCGATTTCCAGGACAGTAATTGCATCCTCACCGTGCTCTCGCTGTACTCATAAACTGCTGGTTTCTGACCCTCCTATCATGCCTGCCTATCTCCAGCAGCGGTGGGGACGGTATGACTAACCAGCCAGATTACAAGTGTGAGCTACTTCAGCGATGTGTAAAGGTTTTGTTGTCACAGTACGCAGCATGCTGAGGATACGTGCATGGGAATGACCTGGCATACGTCTTTTTTTT
>VZTL01066153.1:7553-61533 GCA_013400535.1 Scopus umbretta | reverse complement strand
TTTTTTTTTTTTTTTTTTTTTTTGCGGGGGGTGGGGTATATTTCTCAGCTGGATTTGTTCCCTGCTCTGGTTCACAATGCTTGCCCCTGCAGTGGGGGACAAATAATCACGGACAGAAGAATGAACCCCTCAAACTGTCCCTGAGGCCACAGGAGGTCTGTGCCAAGCCGAGCCAGGAGGGCCGGGGACAGTAGCTGGTGGCCAGCACAATCATCCCCCAGTGATGGGGGATGATCATTCCCAGCCAGACTGACATCCAGCACGTCCTTCAGACAGCGTGGGAACTCAGCAGAGAGGCCGGGAAGGGACAGGAGTGCTCTGGGCTGCAGGCAAAGCCAGCGCCGTCCCCCCGGCCGATGGGCACAGCCCGTCGAGCACTGGGACCCCGGGGTATTGCTGTCTGATTTAACAGCCAGCTTGGAAACAGGGGGAATTTAAGTGTACATGATTTTTTAATGGCAGTATCTTTCCCCTGATTGAAAGTCGCTGATTACCAGCTCGATGTCCCAGAGTGACTCTGATGGTGTATTTTGTTCATTTAAATTCTGTTATATTTTATGGGCTGAAATAATCCATGTGAGGTTTAATTTTCCATCAGCTTTTGCAGCTCCAAAGGCTCAGTCAAGGCTGGTGAAGGTTCAGGGGAGAGTAGTCAGCAGTATCCCTTCCCTCCCCAGAACCCATGCTGCCTTAAGTCAGTCCAGCAGGTTAAGCCCAGGGCTGCACAACCTCAGAAGTCCTCAAAAAGTCAAAGGACAAAAAGTCATGTTGTTAGTTGAATAAAGTGTTCTGCCCAACTGGATATAAAGTGATTGGGTTTGTTACCCAGACAAGGGGGTGTCTGCACCCGAGGAGATTTCCAACCCTTGGAGGGACAGAGCCAGGCTGCCAACAGTCCTGCTCTGAGAAGGCGGCCAGGCTGGGACCCTGGAAAGACCCTTCCCGCCTGTGAAGCTGTAAGATTTCTGGTATGTTTCCAATGTTTTTATTTTTTTTAGAGACTTGGAGGAAAGGGGTTACGTGTGAAAAATGGGTCTGCCTTGGAAAAGAGAAGTGTTAGCAGAATGGTGATTTAAAAGGAGTCAGCAGAAACATAATCATAAACAAGACACTAGAGTTAAATCCAATTTTTTTTTTATTTTATTTTTTTTTTAACCCTGAGGATTGGCACTCTGTTGCAAAGCAGCTGCTATGCCCATGGGAAACAAGGAGTCAGCTCTCCCATATCCGAATAGAGGGGAAGCACCGCCAAGAAAACAGCAACACCAGTGAAGAAATTCAGTTTTTAGACTCTCCTCCCATTTCAATGATATCAGGTGTTCCTGCTAAATCAGGGACATGCAAAGAAATATAATTTTGCGATCGGGGCAGCATTCCCAGCGGGCTCTGTGTGTGTGGGAGAGCTGTTCCCTGAGCTTCTCCTTCCAGCGAGGGGCTGCTCCAGCTCTGGCTGAATTGCTGGGTGTTTTCATAGTGGAGGAGTGCATGGGATTTTCAGTCTGACACAGCAGCTTTGTATCTGATGCCTGCTCTGCATCTCACCATCTCGGTATGCCAGGTACCAGTGTACAGGGAAACAAAGACAGCAAGGGTAAACAACACAGAGACGAAGCCAGGATTCCTCATTTTAAGCTTTGATGTGTGTTTATTTTCAAAGAATCTGGATTCAAATGAAAAACCTGGGCAAAGGAGAAAATATTTCTAACTGCAGTGGGTCTGCTTTTTTCTGGTGTTGCTGGCAGGTTTCCTTTTAGACTCACAACTCTTCATGTTTCTTAAGCCCAGTAAATTTGCAGGCTTTGAGGCGGTGTCATTAGAGGTGGGGAGGAGGCACAGCACACAAAATGCCCCTCAGCCATCCTGTGCTCCGCGTGCTTCTACAGAGAATGTAGCACCATTAGTTTTTTTTCTTTTCAAACAAATGCTGCGAGCCAGACGGGTGCTTTCCATTGCAAATTGGGCAAAACTGGGCCATTTTGACAAACCATATTGACTTCAGCAGACAGGTACCTTCAGATAAGAAATGGTTTTGTAGCGGTGTTTTCCTGCCCATCCCTCCCCACTGCCTGTTAAAAGCACGAGGGTCAGGCCTCTGTCTCTTTTTGCTTATCCCTTCCACTGCTTTTCGCCAGGCTGTGGGGCGTGACTGCCTCCCCCCACGCTGGGCAATGCCCGTCCACTGCCCCTATGGGGACCGCTCTCCGTCCGAGGCTGACTTCCACCGTGTTTCACGTTGGTTCTGCGAACTTCCCATAGCAGAGGCTGAGCCTATGCGGTGTGCCTGAACCCTTCTTTCAGAAATAAGGTGGGAATAAACTGACATGCCAGCTGTGGGGACATTGTCCTCACTGAAGCGTTCCACAGCTGGTCTGCGAAGGTCACCGCAGCAGAACGGGCTGCTTTGCATGGGGAGCCGTGCCAGCTCCATCCCTGCTTTGCTGCTAACAGCGATCAGGACTTCCTCTGTCTCCCTCTGCTGCTTTCTTTCCCTGTATCTCACTAATCCTTGACAGGTTCAGGATGTCGATCAACTTCCAGAGATAATGACTTAGTTGTTGCTTTCTATGTTCTTCCATGGGATCACGTGTGTTTGGTCAGGTGCTGTGTATTCAGTGCTGCACACCTGCTCTGCCGTAATGGCTGGCTGCTCCCACCAACCTTCCTCGCGGATCACATCCATGCCTCAGTGCCATGTTTTTTAGCCTGTCCCTGGTGCTGCAGCAGCTGTGAGCTATGGAAAATGCAATCCAGGGCATTAGACTTCCTTCCTGTTCAGGAAGGGTCTGCCTCCAACAAACCAGAAGCTCTTTTTGCTCTCAGAAGCTATTGGAAGATGTTCCTTAGAGAGCTACCACTCTTGCATGTGCCATCTGGAGCATGCGACACCACTGCCTGCAACAGACAAGAGCATTTTTTCTTTCTTCTCCTCTTTGCTCTTTCCTTTCATCTAGGCTGTTGCAATTCTGCAGTTTGCCTGCTGCGATCAAAGGCAGCCCAGGTGGTGAACACATCTGCCTCCAGCTCCTCCGCATGGGAACAGGCTCTGCAAAACTGCCACAGACCACGTTTTCTCACTGCTTCAGCCTGGGCATAGCCAGAATCTCCTCTCCTCATTTCCTGAAACCTGCTGGCCTCCCCCATCAAATGCACCATAAAAGCTGAGCAATCCCAAATCCCAGCCATAGTCGGACAGCAGCACACTGTCTTGCAAGCTGAGAAGTGTAGGACCAAGCTCCTCAGAGCTCCTCTGCACTTTGCAAACGCTGATCTATCAGCTCCCTTCTTGGGCACCACTTCACACCTTACCAGCAAGATAAAGGGGTGCAGCAAACTCGCATAAACCAACGACACAGAGGGAAGTGAACCCAGGAGTGTGGTGCTGTGTGTGCTTTGAAACCGAGCTGCTGTCCCAGTCACACAGCAGTGTCTCTGGCCAAGGGAGCACGGTTCTCTGTGGGGACGCAGGCAGAGACCACCTCTTGCCTGAGACCGGGCAGTTCCCGGCCTTCCCCGTTCTCGTGGTTGGAAAGGCAGCTGTACTGATCCCTGATGGGGTTAGCCTCATTTGGTTTCATGCTAACATTGCTTTTAAACAAATAACCACTTTCTCCTCCACCTCCTCCCCTGCTATGTTTATGGACAGCAGCTTCAGCAAGCTCTGGCTTGGCCACACCTCATCCTGCAAGTCTCCTTACAAGACCTGCAGTGCGCTTTGCAATAAGCATTCTCACATGCACCTCATTTCTCCTACACTGGCCCCCACGACCCTCCGCTCCCTCCTTCATCTCCCTGACACTGACAGCTCTTCCAAAATGTGGACCATCCTCCTTCTCATTAGCACACCACTGGCTGTTCTGGAAGGGCTGGGAAGAGAAACACACAATGACATGGTCTCCACGACTCTCTTGGTCCCAAGCCAGCACTCTCCTAGCCAGCCTGAGTGCTGCAGCCAGGACCCTAGTGTCCTTGTCCTTGTCCTTGACTGCCCCAGCTCCAACAGCTCATTCCCTGAGCGGTCCCAAACCAGATGCTGTGCCGAGGTTCGCGTGGATTAAACCTGCAACGTTTCCTATTTACAAAATCAGCTTCACTGTGATGGCTTTGGCCTCTCCTGTAGAGACACAAAGCTTTTCACACTCAGGCACTCAGGCTAAAACCTTCTCTGCCTGAACTGATGCTCCTCTTCTGCTAAGTCCTGTGGGAAGGTAGAAATCTTCAGGGACCTATTTGGATCAGACTGTTCAGATGGCCTTGGCATCCTCCCTAAATGAGCAGGTCAACACTTTTGAGACCATCAGCGAACGCTGTAGTGTTGTGCCTCAACCTGACGGTGAGGGTGGCTGGACCAGGCGCAGACCCCCCTGCACAGACCCCCATCCCTTACACCTTGTCAGCCCCTGTAGGCAGACAGACCCTGGAGCCCACTGGTGCATCTCGCTTTGTTACTTCTCACTTGGGTATGCCATTTCTAACGGGGGATTTTATGACTTTGTTACCTTCATCCCAGAAGACCTCATTTTTTTCCAAGTGTTTGGAACCCCCGGTAAGAAGCTTTGCAATGTTCATTTTCTGGATCAACAAGCCACAAGCAGAGATCCCATCACTCTCCTCTGTTTCCCCACAGGATGACAGCAGAAAGCAAACCAACGGGGAGTGGGAGGAAACGGAGCTCTCCTGCGGGGTGTTGACTATGCAGAGAGACGTGCCAGGAGCTGGTGCCAGGCTCCCCTGGTGCCTCCAGTGGAGACAAACACCTCCCTGCAGAGCCTCCCCTTGTGAGCAGTGGGGAATGTTCCTCCTCTTCCTGCACCCTTCCTCTGCAGCAAGCATGCCCGCTTGGCTGGATTCTGCTCTGGTTCCCAGAACAATGCGCCGGTTCAGCTCCATGTTTAGTCATGGCAATGGGAGCTCTCCTCGGGCACATATGGCTGACATCTTTCAGCTCTGGTCAGCATTACCTCCCCCTTCCTTCTTGCAAATATTCTTACATTGTTTTCCTCCCCTGGGGCTGGCCCCTGCCTTTCTGTGCTCTTAGGAGAGCTTCCAAGGGCTTGACACACTTGCAACCTGCTAATGAGGACTTCCCCCCAGTGCAATTAAAAACTAGACCTTTTTCCAACTACCAGCAGAGAGAGGCAACGCAGCCTTGGTCTGGCCTGAGCCTTCCCTAGAAGCTGAAGGCAGCTCAAGGCCTTACTCGCTGCACCAAGAAAGCAGGGGAGTGGGGGTGTGTTGGGGGACCTCCCCCTTCTCGTCACGCACCCACCGCTGGCCTGAGTCACCCCCTGGCCATCCCGATTCTGCTGGGAAAGCGGGGCCACGTACCATCAGGGGTGAGTGTTACATTTATATCTCCCAGTCACACTTGTTACAATTCCCCTCCCCAGACTAATAAATCCAGTCCATTTAGCAATGGGCACGAATTCATATATTGCATCAATTAAAAATCCAGTTCATTTTATTTTTTAGCTTGCAGAGGAAAAACAACAACAGCGCCAGAAAGGTATTTAATTATACCTCATGATTGCAAATTTTATAGCCCCAAATTGGAGTGTACTGTATTTAATTCAATTAGACATTATAAAACGCCCGTTATCCCCTTCAGATGTTAATAAACTCGAGAACTTACAACTCACTTTATTTGTAGCTCTTGCAACACCAAACTGCTGTTATTTATATGTTTCTAAGCTGTTTCTAAACATAACAGATTTTTATTACTTTCTGGCCCTACGCCCAGAACGGGTAGAGTTTGGGGAAAAAAAAATAAAATCCCGGGAACTTCTCTTTCTGTTTTTCTCTCCTCTGCCCCTTTCACTGAGCAACTACATAAGCTGTGAAAAAAAAAGTGGGGGATTAATTGCTGAAGAGGCCGTACTGAATACCATCAGAGGCTCCTCTCGGCTGTCAGAGTGCGGCGTGGCGCAGAGCTGCAACGTCCTGCAGAAATTCAGTGTCAGACGCTCCCCCTCGCCCCAGATCTCCTTGCGTCGTTCACAGTTTTGGAGGTTCTTTCCGAAAGCAGGTTTTCTCTGACCTGTTTAGGATCTGTGCTGCGGGGTGGGTGCTCAGGTCGCAATGGGGAACCGAGCGAGTGGTGCTCACGGAGGCTCGTGTGATAAGAGACATTGGCAGAGGAAGCACCAAAACTACTGGGGTGAGAGACAAGGGGCCAGGAGCCAGAGGAGCTTTTTTACTGCTGGTGGTGGATGGCACAGATGGGTGGAGACTGGACGGAAACTTCCATAAACTCGGTGGTTTTCCCGCTCTTTTAAAAGAGAGGAGCTTTGGGGTGAAATGGTCGTTAGGACCACGCATCTCTGCAAGCAGATGAGCTCGTTTACAGCCATGCCTGGGTGTCACAGACCCAGGAGCAGTGCACAGCTCCACGATGTAGGACCCTGGCATTGCTGCAGCATGGGAAAGTTTTTATCCAGCACAGGTCGATGCTTCCTGCGAAGCACACGCACAGCCATCACCCTGAACTGGTTAACTGGAGAGGCTCCATCCATCATGCAGAAAGTACAACCTGAAGGTGCAGGCTTTTCTTCTCTCAGTCTGCTACTTCTTGGCCCTGATTTAACATGCCACACCAGGAGAGCTGGAAAGCAGCCTGTTATCCATGGACCATTTAGCACTGAACCTCCAGGAGGCTCAGCCACTGCTGGAGTTAGCATTGAAGGTGTCACTGCCTCCGGCACGTCACAGGGATGTGGGGATGCCACTGAACAGATGCCTGCTGGAAACGACTCTTCTTGTCAGCAGCTCTGCGGTGGAGAGCCACGAGCATCGTCCCCTGCAGCCCCATGCCCCAGCCCGCCTCCACCACGTGTCCCTTCTGCAGGGTCCCTTCTGCTCTGGGCTTCCCTCTCTTCTGACACAGGGCTGAAGGGGAAGATGGTCTTCACAGCTCCGCTCTCTGATCTGGACAGAGACGAGATAGGGAAGGTGGGGGAAATGCATGGCGCTCAAACCTGGTTCTGCGCAATTACTCTTGGACAAACATAAGAGCAGGTCAAACATAAGAGCAGGTTTAAAGCTTGTGCTAGGTGTCTCAGCTGGCTGCACGGTTTATGGGAGCACTGAGATACAGTGCAGGCAGCCAGGGAATCTAGCAGAGCCTCCTAGACCCTGTTCCAGGGGCCAGGTTCCTCATGGTGTAGCCTGGGGGGCCAAGTGTCCCTCTGAGCCCCGACTCTGTGAATGCGTCAGGGAGAGCGGTGTCTGTGGTGCGGGGAGAGCTGATTCATGCTGAGGAGTGCTGGTGTGACGTGCAGCGGTTTTGATGTGGTGTCCATAAAGGCGTTTGATTGTTCTTAATCTTGGCAGTTTTCTGGTTATTAACGCACGTGTCTGAGCTGCAGAGGCGCTTGCGCTCAGCTCCCTTAATTAACAAGAGGGGAATTTTCTCAGCTAGTTAAAGCCTGGTTGTAATGAGCAGCTTCACGCTGGTGTTAATGGTATCTTGCTAACCCCATGGAGTGATGACAGCTACCTGTGAGGAAGGGTGGACCCTAGAGGTTCCCCCCAGCTCTCTCCATGCTTTCTTCTCTCCTTCCCCTCTTTCTCCACTGCCATGGCTCTGGCTCCATCATCTCCCTGGGGGTTTGGGTGCTCTGTGGGTCTCCCACCCTATATGAAGCTGCTGCAGAGGGCTGCCTGCACCATGCACCCGCTGTCCTGTCCTCCCTGGGGTCTGAGCACTGGGGAGAGGCAATGAGTCCTGGAGATAAGGGACAGACAAGGCGACACGAACAGGGGACTCGAGGCCTGGGGCTGAACTGAAAAATACAAATTAACTGGGCTGTCATGACTGAAATAATAAAAAAAAAAGTTTCCAGTTTTCTCCATGAAAATCTCAGTTCCACCTGAACAACAAGTCTCATCTGTCCTGAGGACTATTTCACCTTCAGGTGCTTGAAGTCAAGGAGGCAGGGTCTGTGCTCACAGCGGCCAGCCAGGACAGGGTTTCCTTGCAAACCACTTCGACGTCCCCATGCTTTTTTCTCCGCTGTAAAGCCTACATGACTCCACCCCCTCCCTCCAAGCCTCGTCCCCTCTGACACAGCCACCCTCACACCCCCGGACAACGCCGGAGCCCAGGGAGCGCGTTCTGGTGCTCTCCACCGAGGTGAGCCCTCTCTCCTCAGGGGTATGAAGAGGAGCCCTGCAAACCTGCCTCCTTCAGTTCTCTAGGGCTCTCACAAGTACCTGGAAACAAAATGTTTGGGAAGCATCAAAACAAGACACTTGACAATTAAAAAGCTTTTGCCGCAGGGCTGAAATGTTTTGTCGGCCTCATCCCAGCTGAGGCTGCTCAGCAACTTGGGCGGCTCATTACAGACCCTCCAAAACAGCAATTTGCTCTAAACACAGATTCCCCTTGGCTCTCCCTGCTGTGCTAAACTGTGGTGCACCGCTGGGAGACCCGGTTGATGCCTATAAATCATGCTGAGCCACTTGCTGACATGCGACTCTCCCTCAGCCCCAGGGGACAAGGGGTGACGCTTGCACCGGTTGCTGGTGAGCAGCGAGCATCTCCTTCGTCTGTGTGGGCGAAAGGGCAACCGGTGCCTTGCAGCGGCTGGCAGCAGGACCAGGAAGATGCAGGTGGACATCCCTAAGCACATGTGGACTGTCGTGGGCAGGAGATTCACTCTGAGGGCAGGAAGGGGGGCAGAGGGGTGTTTGCTGTATGTGTCTGGGGCAGCTGGACCAAGTCCTGGGGGTTGTGAGGCTGTGCGTATAGACAGCCTCAAGGTGCTTGTTGTGCACCCCGATGCTCAGTGCGGTGACCGCAAGGAGGGACCCCCATGTGCTCGTCCCCTTGGGCACGGTGGCAGGACACCCCACGTCCAGGCAGATGTGTACCCGCTGGGGTCCCAAGCTGTGGTGCAGCACAAGGACAGGGACATTGAATGCTCCAAGGGCTTGGCAAGGGATGGTGTGCAGAAGACACAAATCCTGTAATGGCTCTAGAGGTCCCTGAGACCTCAGAGGAGTCTCCCGGTCCTTCCTGAGGAAGAACATGACCCTTGCCCTGGAGCAAAGGAGCCTAATTTCCATGGCAAGGGCTGACCCCAGTCCCCTTTGGGGGGAGCATGTCCTGGGACTTGGCCAGGCATTTGTACCTCCTGAGAAGGAAGGAGTGCCCCCCGTACCCCACAGCCCTTTTGGCCCTTTTGCTTAAAAGCAAAGCAGATCACAAAGCCTTGAAAAAGGGCCAGATCTTATTTGTCAGACCCCCACGTGAGGCCTGGCCTCCTCTATGTTCCATTGCCTGGACCAGCTCTGTGAAGTCCCTGGCCAGACAAGTTAACACTGGGGGATGTCACCAGCATTCACCCACACTCACACTGGCGGCTGTTTTGGTATTCAGCTTCCCACCTGCAGCAATTTTTGCCTTCTCAGCAAAGTCTGTTGCACAGCTGGAGCCAGCAAAGCCAGGCTGAACACAGCATGGGGCCAGGCAGAGACATGGCACGTTGGGAGGACATGCCCCTCACCAGAGCAGTGCCCAGCCTGCTGCCAGCATGTGCAGCTCCATCACCAGAGCCTCTCCCTCCAGAGGCAGAAGTTCAGGGACAATTTCTGCTCTAAATGTCATGGAGCCATAGCAAGAGCTCCCAGTGATGTGCCTTCTTCTAATCTTTTCCTTGGGTGAACCTGGGTTGCATGAAATCTTGTGCAAAAGGAGTCAGTTGAGCCACTTAATGTCCCCGGTCCCCGCTGCAAGTCCTTGCCACGTAGCCCCGGCTGACCATGCCTCCACGCTAGCTCTGCATGACCTGACATGCTGAATGCACCTCCAGTGTTCCCATCACCCCAAAGAGGCTGCACTGCCACCAGTGTTGAGGCTGGCTGGCTTCTCCCCCTCCATTCCTCTTACCCTTTTCATTGTCCATGCCAGCCACAGGCTGATGGGGTCTGGGCACTGGCTGCAATTTATTCAGCTCTGCTGCAGTTTTTGCCGCATCTAACTTGCCTGCAGACGTACTTGGTCTGGCTGGGTTGGAGCAAAGGGAGATGCAATGAGCCCACAATTCATCCGTACTTTCTGTAGCCCAGGTTCAAGTGTGAGCTGACGTATTTCTCCTTCTCCCCACTCAGAAATCCTGGGTGGGATTTTGCTCCTCTCAGCTGCCTCAAGGAAAAGGCGATCACAGCCCTTACCACCCACAGACACGGTGCATTTTAATGCTTGAGAACTCCCGGCTTGCTCTGCATTGACCAAAGTCAGTCTGCCCACCCTGGGGTTCCTGGCACCGGCAGGTAACGGGGAGCTTCACACGAGTCAGTGCAGCCAGGCAAAGCTGCAAGACAAACCGAAATGACCTAGCCCTACCAACGCATTAGCTGAAGCGTGATCACAAAGTTTAGCAAACAAGATTGCCAAAGCGAATGTTTTGTTCACGCTGTCTGGAGATGTTGGCTCGGTGGCCAGATCCCACAAGGATTTTTCTCCCAGAGCTGGGATGAGATCCTAGATGACCTTAGGGTGATCTCTGCAGTGACTCAGAGCAGGCTTGGCCAAGCCCAGACAACCATGCCCAGTTAAGCTGTTGCTTTCACAGGATACACTCCCTGAGGTCTAGTTGGGCTTCTTTCTTTTACTTATGGGAAATCAGGGTAAGCAGGGGAATCTACGCTGGGAACCAACTAGTAAAGCCTTTGGGAGGCTCCCTGCCATTTTCCCTCTGACTCATGACACCCAAGTAAGTGCAGTCCCTTGGTAAATACACACCGGCAGAAACTCCGGGTGCAGGAGAGTGCCAGCAGATTGCACGGCTGGTCCCTTCTGTCACTCCTGAAGAACGGGGAGTGCTTTGTCCCCTGGAGGTACAGGGAAGGCAAGGACTTCCTGAGATCACGTGCCTAGCAGAGATTTTTGGTACCTGATTCTGCCTAGTCCCCAAACCCACCACCCACGCCTGTCATGCACGATGAAGCAGCACCATCTGTTTTGGTCTGCGCTTTAGAGTCGAGTCAAACTGAGGCACACAACCTGGGATTGCCAGGACTGTGAGCCGGTGTCGGGGCCGATAATGTGACGAGGATCTGCTGTGTATCAAAGCATGCCCCTACAGGCAGAGACAGCCTGCAAAGTCCAGCTCCTCACATGCGCGACTTCAGAGTTAGCATCTGGCAGAGCGGAGCAGGTGACTGGAAGAGAAAGTGTTTTGTAACCAAAGGACAGAGGAGGAGACGATGAGCTGGACGCACATTATTTCAGGCACATTTTTGATGATGCTTTGACTCCAAACTGTTTCAGCTTTAGGATGAAAAATGTCAAGCTATTAGTTCGTACTGCAGAACAGAGCTGCTGGGAGACTTTGGGGCTAGAGGGAGCTGATGTGAAAGTTAGAGAATTATTTTGTATGCATGTTCTTTTTTTTTTTTTTTCCCCCAATTCCCCTGGGGCTTTTCAACCTATAAATCTGTGCACTTGTGTGGCAGCTACATTGACCGGCTCTGTCATGTCAATAATCCACATCATGCAGCATCTCAGAGAACTCAACGACATTGGAGAACACAACAGCTCATCCCAGTCCCAAGCCTGCTTGGCATCCACTTTCAGGGACATCTTCTAAACAAAAGCTGACTTGAGTATACAGGACGGGAGCAGCAGGGACTGCTGAAAAGTGGGAAGAAGGTTCATCATCAGAGCAAGGTGAAGATCCAAGGATAGGAATAGCACTGTTTGCTGTAGATTGAAATACTTTGGCAGATCTCAGTGAGGAAGATTGGACAAATGAAGCAGAAGTCAGCAAATAGGAACCAAGATGAACAGCAGGGCTGATCTGGAGCCAGGACTTGGACAGCCACATCTGGTGCTGGCTTGTGTTGAGAGAAGTAGAAATAGGACCATAAAAGTGATGGGCACCATGCAGCAGGGAAAGCTCAGCACAGCTGTTGAAAAACAAAAGTTGTTCTTCCCTTACCTGCTGGAACCTGTTTGCATTTCAGTGAGTGTATGGAGACAGACAATCCAAGTAGCAACAACTAACCGGGGTCTCCCAAGCTTTCAACAGGTTCCCTTAGCTGAAAGTGCTCAAATAATCCCAAAGTGACTGCTGAAAGACCAGCTAAGTACCAAACCAAAGATAACCTTTCCATTGCTACAGGGTTCAACAACTGGGAGACTTTCAAACATCCATTCCTGAGCCGCTCAGCTGTGCCTAAAGCAGAGCCCAATGTCCCGGTGGTGAGTGCAGACAGGCTGCCGGCCACACTGAGACCAGGGTGGAGAAATGACACCTCCATCTTCTCCCTTGTGTCCCCTTTCTCAGCACCGAGTGCAGGTCCTCTCCTATCTGAAGGTCCACGTCTGTTACACATGCACATTCCTAATGCCTGCTTGACCTGCTCCTGGGCATGGTGGGCTCTGCCTGGCCTGGGATGGACTATCCCAGATGTACCACATGTGAGACAGAGCTGGCAGGGTCAGGGACTCACCCCAGCATCTCCCTGGCAAGGCAGGCTGCAAAGCCCCAGAGCGAAGCTGTCATTAAGCAAGGGAGGTTTCAAAGTGCTGCTCCTCTACCCAAGGATGAAAGAGCCTCCCCTAATGGACTGCACTCTCCCCAGCACTTAGCTGCTGAACCCACTAATGCTTTAACGAATTCTCCTCATTAAAGAGCAAACACCTCAGTGCTGGGGGCCAGCAGAGCGAGAAGGCAGTTAGAGCAACCCCAGTCCCTGCCCACCCACATGCCTGGCTGAGGACACAGCCTCTCAGGCTGCTGCGTGGAAGGGATTTGTCACTTGAGCCCTCTCCCCACCTGATCTGCCACGGATTTGCCCCATCAATGTGGGCTGCAGATCCCCACACCCAGAAACAGTTTTGAGAGGCTGTTTTCAATTGTACTGAAGCAGCATATTGGTGGGCACTGCATGCCACTGGTCCCCACACAACTGGTCCCCATGCACGCTCACGGATCTCCTCCTCACCCAAGCATATTTCCAGCTGAGACACTCCAAAGGACCTTTCCTATTCATGACACCCTCTGCTAGCAAACCAGTGATGTCAGCCGCCAAAATTAATGTGGAAACATTGGAAATGCACAGCCTGAGTTCTCCTCTTGTAGCTGCCCACCTGCCATCACCCATCCACACGAGAACACAGTGTGACCGGTGAGGCACAGCTGCCTACTTCTATCATTCCTATGGTATTTCATTTTGCATGCCCAGCTACCCATGATTCTTCTGCACGTTTCAGCTCGGCTGGCCAAAGCACCATTTGCAGGGCTTATGCAACTCAGAAGCTGGAGAAATCCCAAGGACATGTTAGAATAGCATGCCTGTCGTTTCCTAACAAGACATGTGAGCCCTAAACTGTCTCCCCACGCTGTAATAGATCTGCTCATTGCAGCACCATTGTCACTTCAGCTGAGAAGTTCCTAGAGGGCAGAATATGTCAGATGTTTAAGAGAAACACCAACATCCAAAGGGCGTAAGAGGAAGGGTCCACGTGAGACCAAGCTGCATGGCAAAGCAGTCAGTGGTTGTGAGAACAAGTTTCAGACAGAGGGCCGGGTATCCACAGGAGCGGGAAGGATGCTTTCAGTCTTGATAGGAATGAACAGTTGAGACATGCATATGACTGTGCTGTGGAAAGTTAACCTCTTAAGCAGGAGACACCTGTGTCATTTTTGTGCTGGTGTTTGAAAGGGGGAAGTTTCTCTAAACCGGTTTTGATTCTGGTTCAATAAGAGGATTAAAGCTGAGCAAGCTCATCTGGGCCGGTGATTCATTTGATGAATTCAGGCAGCAATTCTGTTTGCAGATTGTCAGCGAAGAGGCTTTGATTTGGAGAAATTTCTTCATTATTCTCAATTATTCAGAGAACGTCTTGCTACATCAGCACTTCCACTGATGGGCAGTTTGCAAATTGTCTGCTGTGGTGGTGGCCTTTGTGCTATTCGCATTGCGGGGTCTCAGGTCATCACACAACATGGTCTCTGCACTACTATTTCTGCCTAAAACTTCAGCAGCAGCTAGAGGCAAATCAAGAGGATTTCATCCTGGCCGCAGAGCTTTCCTTCGGGGTTTTCTCACATGAAGAAGGTGTGACCAAGTGGGCCATGTGTGTGACAAATGGCTGAGGAGCTGAGCACCTGCGATTGCCCCAAATGACAAGCCACGATGGCTTTCTGAAGTGGGAAAACCTGCTTTTGCAAATATTTTCACACCTTGTAAAGGAGATTAGCTAGCAATCTGGGAAAGCAGGGTAGGTCTACCTGGGAGATTTTTTTTCCCCCAGCTCTACTGGTTAGTCCAATAAAAGCTGCTAGCTACAGACTTATCATGCATGGATTAAAGGTTTTGTAAGAAAACAGAAGAAAGTATGCGACATGATCATTGCTAGTCCCAAGCCACATATCACTAGCGTGACTTTGAATCACAACTGCCATTCTCCATTGCTAGATGGACCCAGGGGCAGCCTTGGAGCTGGGACTGTAGTGCCCACCTCTGTCTTCCTCCTAGGCATCCACCTCCACAGTGTATGAGGTCCTGGCATCATTTTTACATTGCTTTGCAGAGATTTCACTAAGAAATACCCTGCAGCCCAGGGTTATGCACAGTGCTGGGGAGAGAGGCTCATGGGCACTAAATTTAACACGGCCAGGCCAAGCTATCTGTCCCACACAGCTCAAGCCTGCCTCACCTGCCCCACATGTCTTTCCTAATGGTCAAAACCTTCTTTTGAAGACCAGTCGTTATTTATAGTTTTTGACATGGACACAAGAACATTTGGAAATGCTTTTCAATGGAAGTAAACCCCAACGTTTTCTTTTAATTTCTCTGTGCAAAATGAAAGCCAGCTTACAGCTCTATTTTTAGCTTCCCCATAACAAGCAGCATGAGCAGGCGAGAGGAACAGCATGTTGATGAGGAAGGTTATCACGTTCCGAACCTCCCATCATTCCTGCAAACAAGCTGTGCTCAGAGAGGTTTACCAGCAGCCCATGCTGAGGTCTGTCCCACCTCTAGCAAAGGAGCAGTGCAATGCTCCAAACAGGCAGCAGTGAGCAGTGCGCCGAGGAAAGCTGTCAGTCTCCTCCTTGCTGTGAACAAGAAGTTCAAGTCTGCCAAAGAGGTTGGGAGCGGACGGAGATCTGTTGGCTCCTGAATAGCATTGTCCCGTTGGGCCAGAGCAGCCCAGCTGCAGCAGAGAGCCCACAGTACCAGGGGGTTCATGGATGAGTTTGGTCTCTCTGCTGACTTGCTTTTGACTTTGATTCAAGGTTTGAGCTTAGGTGTGCTGGGCAAAATTCCTGTTGTGAGAGTGAAGAGGAGCCCCTGTTTGGGAAGGAAATGCTCCACAGACAGTTCTGGCCCAATCCATCCTGGAAGGAAGATGACAAGACCTGAAGCATGGCTAGATGGCAGGGAAGGGCGGCACTTCAAGCTCCCTGAAATATGCTACAAAAGAAGGAAAAAGCTTGACCTAGATACATGAAGTAATATGGTCCCTGGCAAAGCACTGCAGCAAGAGCAAGAATTTCACATTCATTAAAAACCCAACTCACTCACTGACCATAGATACAAGCAGCCTGGAATTAGACATGCACAGGGATGAAACAGCTTCGGCACAAGCTGAATCCAGATGACGAAGTGCCAGAGCTGCGTGCTGGGTCTGTAAGGCAGCCTCCAGGAAAGCTGTGTGCTCCACCTGCCCTGTGCCACGCTGGGGCACTCAGCGGTAGCGGGAGCTGCCTGCCTTTACCCATCCTCCAAGGTCTTTCCTTGGTGCAGACAGGTCCATAGCTTGCTCTCCAAAAGCTGGAGGCATTGCTTTCAGGAATCTCTCTTGCCTCTAACACGCGCCAGCCCTAGCAGACCATGGTGGTCAAATGGGATTGCGTCACACCAGGTTGTACCAGCAGTGGTGTCACAACACTGGCAAGGGTGTGTTAAATCCTGCTGTCAGCCAGGAGCAACACTAACACAGGGACCCTCTTCCCTCTTCTGGCAGTACCTGGTCACCGTGGCTGGTCTTGCCCTGCCTGCCAGGATGGAGGCATTTGTGCCCTGCCACATGGGAAGGTGACACTACACGGTCGGCGGCCCACAGGTCTCTGCAGGGTGGACCACAATGCATGGGAAGATGGAAAGCACTAGTGGTCACTGGAGGACTCCTTGCCCAGGGTTACCAGTTAGCATCATTGCTTGCATGCTGTTCCCAGCATGGTGTGAGGCTACGCCTGCTGCATTCACTACTTTGGGGCCCATCTTGGGTTTTCCCTCCAGTGCGTTGCAACATTGTGAGCTGAAACAAGTCTGCTCGGGTATTTTCCTTGTGCCCTGGAGCAGGTAATGTGGACCAAGGAGCATGGAGGTCTCTGATCTTCTTGCCACGTGCGGAACAAGCCAGGGCTGGCAGAGTCTGTCTGGCAGGCACTCGTTACCAGTAACAGCGTCTGCTGTGGTACTCCAGGTTCTTATTAAAGCTTGGGCACTGCCTCACATCCCCACCCAGCAGTGTGGGAAATGTAATTGCTCTCTGGGCACTAAACAGTGAGCAGACAGGGTGCTGAACATGGGCCATCTGAGCCAGGGAAGGGGAGTGGGAACCCAGGCCAACATGAATTTGGGAAGCGCACGGAATTTGTGAAAGACTCCCCATCCCCACCCACAGCCCAAGGACATGTTGCAACAGTGCTGGCCAGGTTTCCTTCCACCACTGGGAGTGACGGCACAGTAGCCTGATACCAACCATACAGACTCATGGCTCATCTCAGAGCAACGGCTGGGGAGCTGACCCCGATAGGCACTGCAGCTCAGGGGGGCTCTGCACCCCATCCTCTCGCAGCTCTGCTCTGGAAGAGGGAGGTCTGCAGAACCTTCTCCCACAACACCTGCAATAACATGCTCTGCAGGACACTTCCTAAAAGCTCTGCAGGACACTTCCTAAAAGCTCTGCAGCCCAGGTTCCTAACATTGAGGTTTTCTGCCTGCTGTTCACCAGATGATGTCAACGTCAGCATGCAAACAGCTGGCTCGCCCAGCCTTGGCTCCATGGGCTGGGGACTGCTTGTCCCCTGCCCTGCTCAGCAACTAGAGGGAAGGTGACAGCACCTAGTCTGGCAGTCTGTGTCCTAGAGCCAGGAACAGGCAGAGGGCAGAGGTAGTAAAAGCCTGTGAATATTTCCAAGGAGGGAAAAACCCCGGTCTGGGCTAGCAGGGGCTGTTGCTCCTGGCCAGAGCTGGCTGAACCATATGGCCTGAATCCTTCTTGTCTCTGATAACAGGATCCCTCCCAAAACGACCTGTGCAGGGGGTAATTTAAACTAAGCATGCTGCTTGCCAGGGCCACCGCTGGCACCATTATGTCCCACACTTAATTCATAAACCTGTCGGTCAGCACGGCCCCACGTAACTCAGGCAGCTTTGCTCTTCCAGCAGCAGTGCGTGCTGAGCCCAGCAGAGCTGCGGCAGAGGGGAGGGCACACAGCCCCCGTGCACTAAGCCCGGGCTGTGGCGTGCCCTGCTTGCTGGCTGATGAATCCCCCTCTCCAGGCACAAGCTCTGCCTGACAGCAGGGCCCTGGGCTGGAGATGTGCCGGGGAGCTCCTGAGGGGCTGGAGGGGTGGCAGGGGTGCAGCAGCTTTCCCATCCTGCTGCTCCAGCCGTCACGCTATTTCCTGCCAGAACATTTCATCCAGGCAGGTTCAGCTCAGTCCCGGAGTGTGACGGCAGCACTGGGCAGCCTGCAATGGCACGATTGCATGCTGTTTTCTCCTGCAAAGGTCAGGGGCAAGGTCTGGCACACACCTACTGCCAGACTCCAGTTCTTTCAGCTAGCAGTGCAGGGGAGCGTGTCTGGCAGAGCTGTGCTCTGTGTCACGTGCGGCCTGGCCCGCCATGTTCCCTGGCCCCCAGGGCCATCAGCATCTCCAGTAGTAACTTGGGCGACCCACCAGCCAAAAGGGGACTTCTCATCCCCTAGCAGCCAGTGCATCCTAGGAAGGGAATCTGCTAACTGGGGGAGAAGAGGACGCAGAGGCAGCAAGCAGTCCCAAGCTCATGTGCCTCAGGAACCACCATCCAGCTGTCCCCTAAACTCTGTTCACCTCCATGAGGGGCTGGTCTTTGTCCTATTGCCTGTGTGGGAGGAAAGGTCTCAGGAAAGCAAGTTTGATTTGGGCTTAGTGTCCCTCAGAGCTAGGCACCGTTGGAAAGCAGTGGAGTGCCACAGGCCCGGGAAATTACCCTCAACCCTGGTCCCTCCAGGACTGCTGGGGGGCCATTGCTGTGGTGGAGCCGTGCAAGTGTGCAGCCAAGGATCTTGCTGACTGGTGCACTGCCAAACCCGCAACCGGCGTAACCGCAGCAGGATGAGCTCAGATGTCCACCCCTGAAGGGCACCATTACATTAATCTGAAGTGAAAAGGTTGAGGGCTTGGTGTGTTTGACTTTTCCTGCTTTGACGGCTCTGTTTTTCACCCTGTCCTCTCCTGGCCTTACGGGAACCTTATTAAGAACATATTTCTGGACACTGGCTGTGGGACCTGGCAGGGTCACTCTCCCACCACAGAGAGTAGAGAGCTAGCCCTGCACACACGATATGGAGCGCACTCCCATCCTGCATTATCCAGGCAGTGCTGCTCAAGCAAAAAGCTTTGCTTGACGTAGAAATGTTGTTTCCCCTCTCCTGTAGAGGGGAGAAGCCCCTGAACCATGCACCTGGGAACTGTTTCCCAAAGGTGGCAGAGGAATCTGGTTTCCATCATTCAGAGTGGGAACATGCCGTCTCTTCCATGCTCCCTCTGCCCCTGCCCAGGTCACACAGCAAGAACTCAGACATCTGTGGCCACCCTGAGCAGAAACAGTACCCACAAAAGGCAGTGAGAGTCTTTCCTCTGGGCAGTGAGAGTCTTTCCTCTGGCATCAAAGGGGCTTTAGCTCAGGGCTGTACCAGTCTAACTCCCCTCCCTTGACTTCATCCCATCGCTGCTCTTCTTGTGCCCCTTCCCTCCAGCTAGCAGGCCCACGAGCTCCTGTGCAAGGACAGTCTGTTTAGCGACATCAGTGACTTTGTGCACCGGGACTTCTCTCAAGTTCTTCCTCCTCCATCATGTTTGTGACATGGCCTGTGGTACCCAGACAGGGAAGTGGCAGCTGCCAGATGTCTGCCTGCGACATTAATTAGAGCGGGAATGGCAGGTAATCTGCGAGAGAGACAAAGGGGTTTTATAGCCTGGTTAGCCAGTTTCAAGCAGAAGCATTGAAAGCTTCTTCTAAACCACGGCTTTCAATGATTCTGATCTCCATATATTTAGATTTCCAACACCTGGTGGATGAGGGAGCTGACAAGCTCTGTCTCGGATCCATCACTCACGTCGTGCTAATGCTAGTCAGGATGGCAGTGCTGCTCTCGGGGGGCTTTCTGCACTACCTGCCATTGGCGGAGCATGGTGAGGGAGCAGGGGCTCACTGGGCTTCCGCCCAGGACACCAGGAGCGGTGCTGAATGGGGACGGCTTTCCTCCTCTCCAAGAACCTCCTAGGAAACATTTTTCTGTCCCAAAGCAGGGTGAAAAGTTTTGTAACCTCACTACCACTGACTGCCCAGGAAGAACTCAGCCTGAACCACTTACATTTTATCTGTGTGACAAATTCCATGTCAGTTTGGAGCTGTTTAAAACTTTTTTCCATCTTTTCCCCCCAAATGAGTTTAAATCCACCGTTTCCTGAGGACGGGTTTGGTCTTTTTTCAAACCAGCACTTCTTCAGCAGCAAGAAAAAGCATTGAACCCCAAAGACCCAGGATCACAGAGGCTGTGCAGAAAGATAGTAGGAGCTCGTCTCACAAGAGCTGCACAGACATGGGCGATGGCTGGAAAGTGCTGGCCAGTGGAGGGGAATGGAGAGGGCTGGCTCCAGGGGAGCCAGGACAAGAGCAGAGAAGGGGCAGAGGAGAGTATAGCCCCTTGCTTTCCAGGCCAGATGCTATGTGGGTAGCTCCTGTCCCAGGCTGTCTGGTTGTAGAGTTCAGGAAAATGATGGGGAACCCTAAGCAGAGACAATAAAAGGGATATAAAGTAAAACGAGTCAATGCTAAACACCCATCTAGCGGGGCAGGCTTGCTGGTTTGTTATGCTTCTGCATTCTTCTTCAGCGTGCTCAGCCTCCTCTGCCTCCCCTTCCCCATCCAGCCCTCTCCCCCCGTTCAGAGAGGATTTGCTCTGCAAGCCCAAGGCGAGTTGCAGCTCAAAGGGCTGGTTCAAGATTGATAGCAGCCTGCTGGTTACTTCGTGCACCAACTGAATGAAGGAGACCATCTTGGGGGCTTCAATGTTCAGCACTGAAAGGAGGTAGCAAAAGGAGAGAGGAAATCCAGACATGGGTAGTGGAGGCGGTGGAACAGGGGCAAGCAGGGAGTTCTGCAGAAGCATCTCCTGGGCTCCAGCCAGCCAGCCCCTGAACAGAAGAAGGTCCGACCTCTCCTGGGGAATCAGTCTGCCGGGAACACAAGGAGCTGAAGGTCAAGGCTGGGGAACAGTTTGGGGCTGATAAACCTGACGGAAGGTGGTTCAGTCTGGTGCTGATAAAAGACCAGTGGCTTTAGGTTTTCAGCCATCTCTCTGGGTTGCCAGGTGGAGACCAGCACAGTGGGAGGATCGTGGGGGCAGCCTTTATAGAGCTACAGGCTGACCCACAGTTTTTACACCAGCAGGCCCTGTCCAGGGAGAGAGTGGTGAAGGGAATATAAAGGTGAACCCAGCTGCTTACAGAGTATGTAGGAGAGCAATAAGCAAGAAAGCAGGGCCTCAGGATATGGTGCCCTGAAATGTAAGTGAATTGTTCAGACCTCCTGGGCATGGCAATGAGTGAGCAGCATCCCATGCAGACACATGCCAGCCCTGCTCCTCACTCAGTGCAGAGCCCACAGCTCTGCTGGGGGGTGAGACCACCACCAAGCCTCTGCTTTTAGCACCGACTCCCAAAATGAGGAGCAGACACTGGTATCTCCCTTTCATTCTTGCCCAGCTCCCTTCTTGCTTCTCCTCCTTCCTCCAGGCCTGGCTCTGCTGCCACGGGCTGAACTTGGTTCGGTGCTTTAGCCTCTGGTCGGCTAAAGAGGCAGGCCCTGATCTCTGTGGGGATGATCCCCCAGGCATCAGCCCTGTGGTCCATTGGAGAGAGATGGGGCCAGGCTCCAAGTGTGTGGCAGCAGCGGGGACAGACCTCCCAGATGCCTCCCCTCCTCACCACGCACCCAAATAAGGCCTTTTCTAACAACAGCCCAACAAGGCAGAGCTGCTCCGAAACCTCCCAGCAAGGTTCACGCCAAGTACCAGCAGCACCAAGCCAAATTGTGTCTGGTTAGGGACATATTTGGTGCAGGCTGAAGGGAACCACTCAGTGTTACCCGCACTCCAGTCCCAACCCCAGCTGACGCAGTGGGGTGATGTGGAAGAAGGTTTCTAGATGCG
Source organism: Scopus umbretta (assembly GCA_013400535.1). Lineage (NCBI taxonomy): Eukaryota > Metazoa > Chordata > Aves > Pelecaniformes > Scopidae > Scopus > Scopus umbretta. The sequence continues at coordinate 40,094 of VZTL01066153.1, read as the reverse complement.
TTATTGAAAGGCATGTTGCGTCCGGGCACAAGTATGACCAGCCTCCTCCCTCACTCTGGCAACAGTGGCAGTGGACCTGTTGCCATCTTGCCCCCAACCTGCGAGGACAGCCCAGGACAGTATGTAAGGGAGCAGAAAGGGCTGACTGCTCCCTGAGGGCTGCTGAGCCAGGAGCCACCCCAGCACAGGCAGTACCTTCACCGGCCAGGACACAGGCCTTAACCACTTGGAAAGTCCCTTTTCCAGAGCAGTCCAGATGAGGCAGGGTGATGAATCAGGTCCAAGGTCTAAGAGCAGCAGGAGATGGAGCCCGAGGCAGAAGTCAAGACACAGATAACAACATGGGTCCAAAGTCCATCCAGGAGACAGGATGGAGAGAAAGCTACAGCACACATCCAAGAGGCCTGTTTTGGAAGAAAACAGTATAGGTCCAAAATCCATCTAGGAAATCGAGCCCGAGACCTGACCTGACCACAGGTAAACCCTACAGCATAGCTCAGGCAAGGACGGAAGGCCCATGGGCAGAAGGTGTGAGTGGAGTCTCCAGCCCTTAGGGCCCTGACACCCTAGCAGGCAGCAGCACTCCACAGAAGACAGCAATTGCTCGATCCAAGTACTACGGGCTGCTTCATTCAGTAGTCTGTGTTTCTTCTGGCCTGCACTGCACCTACAGAGAGACTGGCCACAGTGGAGGGCTGAGCTGGGACAGGAGGGGCGATGAGCTCCATTCTGCCCTGGGCACTGCCAGCACGAGCCAGCCTCTGTCCTGACCGAAACCACTGCAGGTCCCGCGTGACACTTCTGGGACACAAACCTAAGCAGTGTCTAGGAGAGGGGCGGGACGTCTTGCCTGTCTAGGAGACAATGATGTTTAAGGGCATGGTTTTACTACCCAGGAGAAGCTGGGGCTGCTGGGAGAGCTCCATCTTCATTGCACAACATAGGGCTAGACCGGGTGAGCATAAACTCTGCACGACCGCGGCAGAGGTGTTTGTGTTGGGGTTTGATTCACGGCTACTGGCTGCGGTGGGAGGTGGTTTAATGATGGTCCTTCCAGGAGGATCTCCACCCAGCCGACAGCAAATACTTCCCCGCATGCAGTGTGGCATGACAGCCGCTCAGTCTTTCTCTCCTGCTCTGGGAGGAAGAGTCCTGCAAACAGTGCAGGCAGTTTGTTCAGCAATCCTGAAGAGGGTTGCCCCTGCTCGAGAGGAGAAAGGCTCCAAAACAAAAGCACCGCAGTGCTCCGAGGCTCTTGTTGGAGCAGGACAAGGCTGCCCAAGGGCTGGGAGAGGGTCTGTGCTGGGCTGGTACCCTTCCTCTGCCAGGGAGACACCAGACAGGCATGCTGGCAGCTGAGGAGAAGTGGGAAAAGCCTCTTTATGGATTTTTTTTCCCCCCAGATCCATGCTGGTCCTGTGGCTACAGCACATTTGAAGCCCTCCTCCCTTGTTAGCATGCTGCCTGGGCTCCCCAGGACACTGCACACATCCTGCACGGAGCAAGTGCGTGGCTGTGCCGGTGAGCCCAGGAGCCTGCTCTGCAAATCCCGGGGGGTACTGGCCTCCACATGCCCTTCACTGCCACGCCAGCAGGGCCAGCGCGATGGGAGCATCGCCTCCTTTTGCCTCTCACAGCAGGGCTTCATCCAGCGCTCTGAGCAGAGCATCCTCTGCTCTGAGCAGAGTAAACACATATCCCTGAACTGACTGCAGGGAAGAAACACATCACTTGACCAAACACACCGAATGAGAACTAATGAAACTTCAGCTAATCCTAATGCCAATGTGCTTTTTGCAAAAGGCAGCACCAGTCACTCCAAATCCTGAAAGTCCTGTTCACTCCCATACCTTGTATGATTGTAAGCGTTAAGAAATATATTGCACAGTACAAATAGCTCTGTGCAGAGCCTTCTGAATGTATGTGTGAGCATGCATGTGAGCAGCATGGTAAGCTTACCTAGCAAAAGTGCTGAGCAACTTTCTGATAGATAACGGTTACCCTGAGTGCTCAGCATCTCATGGATGTGCTGTGTGCTTGCTTACAGCAGACACTGCAAATTTCTTGCAAACTTCAGCAAGATCTGAGTTGGGAATGCAACAGTCCCACGTAAGGGCGCTGCAGCTTGAGACAGCTATGACAGAGGTGTAAAGCACAAACCTTTCATATCTAATGGAAAGACATTTTTTGGGGAAAAAAATGTCCCCCACTGGAAATGTTCTGGGGCCTGCATGTCTGAAAGAGAAGTAAACAAGGGCTGGAGTTAATGCTTGTAAGGTATCGTTTGGGAGTCCCCTCAAAGAGAGTACGAGCTAACATGAGTCGCAAAGGAGAAATATCTCCAGCCATTAACAAGGGGCTGGAGAAATGCTGCTGCATCACACTTTCATGTCCATGGATGAGGAGTTTTACAAGGTACGTAAACATTATTATCGTTGTTTTACAGCCGGGGAATTGAAGCGTTTGGAAGAGACATGATTTGCTAAAAGTCATCAAGCAGCATCCAAACCTCCTGCCACCAGATGAATGAGTTGTCTGCTGTGTGTACCCTGCCGTGATCAGCCCCTCCCTGCAGCATCGGTCTTATTTGCACGGGTGCCCCACACAGTTTCGAGCAGGATCAGCCTGTCCAGTGTGCTTTAACCAACGGCGAGGGCTAGTCTTGCGGCTAAAGCATATGTGTGTGGGGATATAGCATGCCTGAATCCTGGTGCCCCTTCGGCTCCAGGCTCCTCATGCTCCCCTTTTCTGCTCCGACATGGGACAGGTAAAATGCAGCCACCACCCTGCATGGGGGAGAGCAGCACTGTCCTGGTTTCAGCTGTTGACACCAGTCAAGGACTTTTCAGCTTCCCATGCTCTGCCAGGTGCACAAGGAGCTGGGAGGGAATGCAGGCAGGACAGCTGATCCCAATTAGCCATCAGGGCTATTCCATACCACCTGATGTCAAGCTCAGTATATAAACTGGGAGAGTTGGCTGAGGAGGGAGTGATTGCTGCTTGGGGGCAGGCTGGGCATTGTGTGGTAAGCAATTGCATTGTCTATCACTTGTTTTGTATATTCTGTTGTTATTATTGTTATTTTCCTCTTTCTCTGCTGTCCTATTAAGCTGCCTTTATCTCAACCCACGGGTTTTAGGGTTTGGTTGTTGTTTTTTTTTCCCTCCCTGATTCTCTCCCCCATCCCACTGGGGTAGGGGGAGGGTGAGCAAGCGGCTGGGTGGGGCTTGGTTGCCGATTGGGGTTAAACCACAACAAGCACTCAGCTCACTTTGCATAGGATTTTGCCTATGATGAAAAATACAGCAAATATGTTCTGCTTTCTTGCATCTGCAGCCAGAGGGACTGAAACAGTGGGGCTTGGTTGCCGATTGACTGGTTTCTTGAAACTCTGATACCGGTTTCTTCCATGTGCTTATCTACTCCTGAGCCCCTGCATCTACTGTAATGTTAAGGGTAAAGAGTACATTGGGTTTGCCTAATGCCAGCAGACCTGTGTACTCCAAGGACACATTCTTCTCTGGGAAGGAATGCCTGTATCTTTATCCAGCCTGGAGTATGGTACTCGCCACAGAGTGAGCTGGAGGAAAGCAGTGCAGTTATCCCCTATAACTCTCTGATGGGACAGTTTTCTTTAAGAAGAAGACAGGTTCATTATTTGAACCTTTTCCGCAGGGACAAAAGTTAAACAGAAGGGACCTTTCTTCAGCAGAAAGGTCATGGAGCAGGGGATATAACCCTGATAACACCTTCCATTTTGCTCTCCTTTTCCAAATGGCAGAACCAAAGTACAAGTATTCAAAGCACTGGAGGACCCTCTCTCCCTCCCAACACTGCACTGTTTGCTCCACATCTGTGCTCAGCAACATGCTTGAGTTACAGCCACCTCCTGGCCTGCTGTGCAGGAACTCGCCCCTGCTGCTTGCTACCAGGTGTGCTCCTCCTGAGGCCATGCAGCCCCCTAAGAAATGGGCTCCAGCAGTACATCGGCATTTCTGAGAGCTTTAACTGAGCCCTGGGAGGGAGGGAAGATGCAGCACAGCTTTACAAAGCCTTGTGCTAAGAAAACCAAGAAGTATTATTATTTAATCTCTCCCATTCTGCAAACCTAAAAGAGTTTGCATGAGGGCAAGACGTAAAACTAAATATTCACTTAATTACAGAAAGGCCAGTTAACCTGAAGTGCATGCATAACATGAAGGGAAGGCAGTTTGTGGAGGAAAAGCGTGGAAGCAGCCACTATGTTAGCAGGAGTCAAATCAGTTCCCAAGCTCCAGGGTTTTTTGCTGACTGGAGGTCAGGCAATTTCTTCCAGAAAAAAGGAACTGGGAAGCAGTTGACAGTGGCGGCTCCATGTCCACCACTAGGCCACCTAGGAGCCTACTGCACACTGGCCTGGGACGACATGGGTGTGGGAGAGTTCAATGAGAGTCAGGAGCCCCAGATTGGTTATTTTAGAAATCAAGATCAGTGTGCACAAAACCTGCTTGTCTGGGCTTCTGGGGGCCTCTATCTCCCCCATCTCTCGCATCTGCCAGGATGTGGCCAGTGACTGTCCCATCGTACCAGATGTTCAGTCCCCCTTGCAGCTCGAGCAGCACTCCTGCCCGCTGTGCCTGAGCAAAAGCTTCGCTGCGTCCCTTCAGAGCCAGGGAATCATGCTCTGTCCCACAGTTTGAAAACTTCACAGTAGAAGCAAAAACTTCCTGCCTTTGAGTTGTTGCTCCACAGCAGATCCCAAGCCATGCACCACCAACCCAAGAGACCCCAGACCAAAAGTGGCCCAAGAGCGCTGGCCTGAGAGAATAACAGCACCCTGGGTGTTTTTCCCACAGTTTGGGCAGCAGCCACCTCAAACAGAAGAAGAGCTCATTGTTCCCTGGGGAGATGAGGCCAAATGGACCCCACAGGCAGCTGGCCCTGGGGCTGGCACAGGGATAGATCTGTGGGTTTCACAGGGAAAGTGGTGGCGTGCAGCCTTCTCACACTCCCTTTCAAGCCCAGAGGAGCAGAGTTGGCTTTGAGGATTGTTAGCTCTCCGTGCATCACAGGGATTTAGCAAGGTTTTACTCCCAGCATTGCGTATTTTTTTTCTTAAAATCCAGTCTGGGCAGAAAGCATGAAAAGTGCTTGGCATTTCTCCGCACGCAGGCACCTGATCACCCAGGATTAGTGCTAGCTGGGCTGTTCTGGGGACATGGACTGTGCGCCAGAGCTGCAGACAAAAAGCTGCTCAAATTAACTTTTCAAACTGAAAATCCTGCAATTTGCAGAGCCAGAACGGTAATGGTAATTTCTTTAAGGATGCGTACCCAGTTTGGGGGGGAGGTGGGGGGGTGGACTCCCCTGAGTCCATGGTACGAGAGTGTTTCACTCCAGGCATTCGTGTCTAATGAATTCACCCGCCAAACACACCCCTAGGACACCAACTTTCCCTGATCTGGATCTGTTTTTTCTTCTTCTATGCAATGACTCTTCCCCTAATTAGGAAACCGTAAATATGATTCTAAAAAAATTAGGTTAGGCTCTATGTGTAATGCAGGGAGGAATTTGTACAGACAGATAAGCTTTAAAGCTGAGGAGCAGGAAGGGGATCTTTGCAGGAATTTCGACCCAGGAAGGTTTCAGTTTTTTCCAAAAGAGAAGAGAGAAAAATAGAGACAGCGAAAGAATAAACGACACGTGTCTTTTAAAGCCGCTAATGGAAGATTCCCTGAGGCAACCAATCAAGCTGGCAATCCTCCTGTTTCATTTCTTGACAGGTTCCTATCTTCGACTGAGTTGTCAGCCCAGACATCTCTGTATTTCGGCACTCGAGGGCTGACAGCCACCGGCAGGAGGGGACAGCGGGACACAGCCAGGACTCCACCGAGACCCAGCGCAGCCCAAGCTCAGAGACCACGCGTACCTCCTAGCTCTTCCACCTTCTCTTCTCCCCATCTGTTCGCGGAGACGGGTAAATATTTTCTCTTTCTAATGGTGTTAACTTACATAATTGTTTGTGGTTAGCGATGGGTTCAACCAGACTGAGATTTGGCTACCGTAGCGCTGCATGTAAAGCAGCCGACGCAGGCCAAAGGCAGCTGTGATCCTGTTTTCAGTGTGCGGTGTTTAAGCTGGTGGGGTCTTCGCCATCCTGGCATGCATGAGTTAGCATGAAGGCATCAGCCACGTCCCTGCTCATGTCTTTCCAATGGTTTTTCAGGCACAACCAGCCATGGGGGATGCATGATGAGCACTGACAGCTCTCCAAATTGCAGGCGGGCTTATTTTATGCTCCTTTCACATTTCCTTGGAGGACTATGCCGGCCTAAAATTATGTTTTGATCAAAAGGCAACTGAAAATCTTTCTGCAAAACTTGCAGAAAATCAGTCTAGAGCCTTTTGTATCTTGGGGCATTGATACAGGGACAGACCCGACAGTCTCATGTTGCATCCATGAGTCCCAGCAGAACAGCGTACGGTGCACTGACACCAGGTGTGCAGGTCTGAAAGCACTCAGTTGTGCACACGAGCAAATTCATTAGCACTCATGGTCTACCGGTTAATAGCCTGCATGATCGCGTTGCCCTCTAGTGTCTGGTCGTATGGCAGGAGGTTTGCATTGCTCGCAGCACTCCCTGCTCCCGGACGGTTTGCTTAAGTACTGGAAGTAAAAAGTGAAAACTTGTGGTTGCTCATTTTGGGCACTGCCAGCCAGGCCCAGGCAGCTGGGGAAGATGCATGTGTGCATGCGTGAGGGTGCCATCCTCTGCAGCCTGTAGGTTCACGTCTGAAAACAGAAATCTGGATGAAAAGCTGAAAGTGAAATGCCCCAACCTGGTGAAACATGTCCAAAAGAGTGTTTCCGCCTCCAAGGCAGCAGCCGCTTGGAAATGGGGATGCTAGATAAAAAATGGAAGATGTATCAAAAAAAAAAAAAAAGACGACTGGTTGAAGTTTCTTTGCCACACTGAGTCTGCCCTGTTCCCTTGTGGAGCCAAGGACGCCATGCTGGATGGCTGATGGTCCTTCCCTGCAGAAAGGTGCAGATCCCCTTTGTCTCGCGGGGCACAGAGGTGGCCCCAGGTTGGGAGCAGCCCCATGGCTAAGGGTCTCCCAAGGCAGAGGATCTCCCTGTGAGCCCTTCCATGCTCTGCCAGGGAGGAGTGCCCGGGGACGCCCGCTGCTGCAGGCAGTGCTTCCAGCAGGCGCCAGCATGCCGGGCTGCAAGTGCCCCACTGCCGGTGGCTGCCCGAGAGGGAGTTGGGCTGGGCTCCACCGCGGGAGATGCCTGCCATCTGCCAGGAATCCAAGGGCTGCACGTAATTGGCATGGAAAGAGCAGATAATTATTAATGACTGTGGCTCATATTTCACCCTAGAGGAGCCCAAAGCCTCTTATGGGTGGGGTGTTCAAGCGCCTTTGGTGTCGGTCTAGTTTTGTTCGCTTTTAAGTTGGTAATAAAACTCCCATAGATGGTACTGGGACAGACCTGGGCCAGCTGTGCTGCTCTGGATGCACAGGCTCCTCTCCTCCGCAGGAAGATGCACAGGGCTTTTGTATCTGTGGGGAGGCAGGAGGATCTGGCCAAGGAGCCAGCATCCTTGTCTCCCAGCAGAAGAGAACCATGACAAGTGTCTTCCGGATAGCTACCTGCTCAGGCACTGTGGGGGAAGGATACCACCTTCCCACATATCTCTGGGCACAGGTAGTTACAATGAGCTCTTAGCATCAGTTCATCTTCACTATGTTTTTGAAAAGTACCCCACAAAATAGACATCTTCCACCCTGCAGAGTCAGTGCGTTAGTGACGCACAGATATGATGTGATCACACGAGCAAGGAGTGGCAACGTTCCTGGTTATCCAACAGGCGGAAGAGCTGCCTTCAGAGACTTCATCCAGGATCTGCAGGAAGTGGTCTTCTCTTCTGGTTACCATTTTTGAGTGGATAAGCTGATTGCTCTGAGCTGTTGAGCACACAGGTTCCTGTTGCCTGCAGCTAGTCTTGCAGCATCACTCCCAGCTCCTGCGCGTGCTGGGTCTCCTCGGGGGATTTCACAGGATTTTGAGGTATTGAGAAATTTGGCCAAAGCATTTTAACTGCTCAAGGCAAGTCATCCAAAATGGGCCACAGCTCCTTGCTGGGCACATACAGAAGCAAGAGGAAACTGTGACACACCAGAGCAATTGACGTGGTCATGTGTGCTGCCCGCTGGAAAAGTGGCTATAGAGCATCCTCTGCCTGAAGGGGAGGAGGAGGATACTGCTGTGGAGAGCAGGGTGATGAGCCCTGACGGAGACACAGACACTGAAGTTGACTCCTACGCTGGGACATGTGGTTCACTCTTAATTTCCTTGCATCATCCACAGAGGTTAATGTGCCCTTCAGGAGACCACATCCAACACCACGCTCAGCTGGAGGCAAAGCAGAGCCATGGTTGTTTATGGTGTGGGGCTGCTCGGGGGCTCTCTGAACTCCGCATCCCCCCCGCCCCCACACAACCAGAGCAAGGTGTTGAGAGGGAAAGTGAGGCACAGGGCTCACCGCAGCAGGACCAGACCGTGCTGGGAATGGAAGGTGCCTGGGGTGGCTGTGGCCAGCCATGGGGGTGGTTTCCAGGGAGTGAAACTCCATGTGGGCTGCAGGGTGAGGCCAGTTTCTCGGTCTGGGTGGTGCTGGAGCTCAGCCTAACTTGCCCCACACAGAACCAGGCTATCCACCCCCCATCAGATCTCCCCTTCCCCCCTTGGTCCCCCTCAAACAACCTTTGGTGTGGGATACGTGGGACGTCCAACTCCCCCGCTGGGTGCAGAAAAGAAAGATAAGCCAGTGCTTCAAAGCCAGCCCACAACCCCCTTTGATTCTGCAGACACAGGCTATGAGAAAGTCCCTCTTCTTCTCTGGTACAAGGAAAGACTGGGCAGTGAAGCCCAGCTAGCACAGCCAAGTCTATGTCGATGGACTTCCAGGAAACCATCAGCTTCCTCGCCGGCATGCAGAGCGGGTGGCGTTGCCCAGCCCCAAGATAAGGAGCAGGGTCCCATATAGCTCCGACACAAAGTGTCCTGCCTAGGGCTGCCTGGGCTTTCTGCCTCCACCAGTACCATCAGCAAGCCAACGTACGGGGGACATGAAGCGGCAGCAGGGCTCCTGCTGCTAGCGCTGGCCAGGGAAGGGGACGCTGAGGTTTAATTGCTGTATGCGTGTGATCTCCTAAAAGCCCTGTTAGTTCTTGGGGCCTCAGTGGTTTAATTGCTGTATGCGTGTGATCTCCTAAAAGCCCTGTTAGTTCTCGGGGCCTCAGTTTTCCACAAGTGAGCTGGAAGGCTTGCTCCTGCTACGCCTCTGCCGCATGGTGCGTCACCACAGCAAAATACACTCCTTGTGGCGATCGCAGTATCAAAACAGAGCCATAAAGGACAACCATTCCTCTTGCAACCGTTGCCAAAAGGATTTGCTCCCTGTACCCTGGACAGTACCAGCATCATGGCCTCTTTCTCCCCCTAAAAACGGGGAGCATCACCTGTATGCTTCAATGGCACAAACGCTGCCAGCGTCTCTCCAGCCTTAGGGCCGGGAGCTCTCAGCCACAGGGCTGGTTGCAGAGACAGGGAGCAGAAACGCGGCTGAAGGTGTTGTTGCCACAGGGTCAGCTGAGACTTCACAGCAGAAAACGTTTTGCTAAGTGCTTTCGCGCTGCCATTTACATGCTGGATCTGGCCACTAAAAAGCAAAATGCCCTGGAAAAGGCACCAGTTGGAAACAGAGAATTGTCACATTGATGCACAGGGACTCCATCACATCACACACCTGGAAAGCACAGAACAAAGCCCTTGCACCTGCAATGCTATAGCTGGCGCTGGGCAAAACATGATCAAAATTATCTACAAAGCCTTATCTGCATTTATGTCCAAATGCACCCTCTCTGCTTCTGCTTTCCCGATAACACACTGTTGACAACACAGGAGAGTTTAAGGATGCATTGCAGACTTTCCTGGGAAAACACACTTTAAAATCCTAATTGTGAGTCTTGTACTCGTCTGACCTACTCAGCACCACATGATCCATGTAGCAAATCGTCTGGATACCGAATAATTATAGCCTAGTGCTAATAAATGAGCAACAAACTCATAATTATCTGCAGAAGTTATTTGATGAATGATTTAAAAAAAACACCATGAATCTAGCTAAATTTGGAAGAACTCAAAAGCTGTCTGCAGCCAGGGGAATGAGTCAGTGGGAAAGAAAAGTTCTGGCTCTTTCATCACTACATGACAGCAGTATGAAGTTATTGCTGACTTCCACACTGTGGATTTTTTTTTGCACTCCATTAGGACTCCAGAAAGTTTCAGTTGCTGGCTCCCGCAGAGCAGTGCTCGCCGCTGCATCCCGGGTGCGAACGCTGACAACAGATCCGATACACCCAGAGGAAATTTTGCTTTCCATTGTAGAGAGAGAAGAAAAGGAAGAAAAAAATAAAATCCAGGCTATGTTTCTGTTCCTCTTGAGATTCCCAGATTGGCTGGGTATCGTTTAGGCTTTAGACAAGTCTTTGGAGACGACTTGTCAAGAGGGGATGGTGTTTGGGGACCGACTTTAGACACCCTTATGGTGATGTGCAGCAGTGCCGCTCGGGTCGGTGATTGCCTGAGAGCTGGACACAGCAGTGCTGACCCTTCTGGTGTGGCCAAGGGTGCCATCTCCATGACTTTCACCTTTAATGCGAGCTGGGGAAAGAGCCTCTGCTCCAAACACAGGGAAAGCAAGAGCCCACGAAGCTAAAGCCCGTGGAAGGGCTGGCCCTGGATGGTCTTGCATGCGGGTGATTCAGGCAGCAGCAATGCAATCCAGCTGGAGTGGGCTCGGCACACGCAGCTGCCTAATTACGCGGTGAGGGGCTGCACCTCCGCCCTCCGGCCGGGAGCAGCGAGGGCCCCAGCCGGTTCCAGCCCTGGCTCCTGCCATGGGGCAAGGCCAGGGAAGCTGCTTCTCTCCCAAGAAAGGGCTTGGCACTGCCTGATCCCACCCTGAGATAGCAGGAGCACAGGGTAGGAACGAAACAGGAGGTGACGCCAGGGCAGGGAGTACCCAGGGCTGTGGAGCGCTTCTCCGTGTGTGCCCACGCACGTCCCCGCTGCAGCACCACTGCCTTCAGAGGGGGGTTGCTGGTGATGCAAATCCCACCAGCGACCTGGAGGGAGGTGGTGGAGGCCAACTTCAGCCAGTCCTTCTCTCTATAGTGCAACATGCATGCACCCTGCAAAAGCCCATCGTGCAGGGAGGGGCTTGAGTGGTTCCTCCACCCCATCGCTGCTGTCCTCAACATGGGGCTGTGGTCCCTGCTCGGACACGGCTCCTCCAGAGGTGAGTCCTGTGTTCTGCCCCCACCACAGTCCCGTGCCTTTGCACACATGGCTGGGGATGAAAGCTGGGAATGAAAGCTGAGGATGAAGCACAAGTGCTCCTCAGCTCAGCTTCAGCTGCTTTCATCTCGGTGGCACTCTGTCCTTCTGCCTCCTCCTAGCCTGTGGTCTGTGCTGAGGCTCAGCACACACTCAGGACCTCTCTGGATTGTGCTGCTGCTCCCATCAGGACAGGCAAGACCTGGGTGCACGTGGCAATACTCTGCAAAGGCTCTGCAAAGGCTACAGACAGCCCCCGTGCTCCTTCGCCCGCTGCAGCCCACCAAGCAGCACCCTGAGGACCCAGGCAGGTCCCAACCTCCTGCCTCCCTGCAAAACGCCCTGGAAAGGTGCTGAGCTCTGCCTGCTGCCAAGCCCACCGAGCACTGACTCCCTTCTGATACCAGGATCCTGCCTGGGGAAACAGCATCCCACACCGTGAGCAAGCTCTCCCTTCCTCCTGAGTTAGTGGAAATATTTTTTTCAAGCCTGTAAAACTTTGCAGGTGGATGTAAAGTTGAAACAACTCACCCAAGCTACTGCATCATCTGCAAGGGTTGGATCCAGGTACTTCCATGGTAGCTGCCTGCTGTGGAAAGCTGTTATGCAGTGCAGTTAGGGAGCGTTCTTCCCAATAAGGAAATAAATTGAAAAGTGGGATTTTTTCTGCCCCCCCCCCGCTAAGCTGTGTGCTACCCAAATAGTAAATCTTGGCTGGCTGATAGGTATTTAGAAGTGCTTTTTCACTGACAAAGTGAAAAAAAAAAACCATCTGAACCAGAAGGGTTCTCTAAAGGTCCTTGTAGACTGTGATTTGTGATTATTTATTCTCAGCAGCAAAGCAGAATCCATTAAAATGGATGTGCCTGTTAAGGAGCACATTTCCCTTCTCCCTGTGAGGTGCAATTACAATAATAAGCTGCACGAGAGTGAGACCAGCTCTTCAAACAGCAGGTCTTGTGAGCAGCGAAGCACCTCCACAAACCCCGGGATATGACCGGCATGAGAGCACGCCTATGGAAATGTCACTGTTTCGTCAAATCAGCACCACCATCTTCCTTCCTCCAACGTCCCGTGGTCGGCAGGGCTCACGTCCGGGCAGGCAGGACTCTGCGGGCAGCGTCACCGGTGCCGTCTGGCCAACCCCCCCGTCACGCATGCTTGGCAATGCCACGCTGGACCATGCCTGAAAGAGCTGAAGGCTGCCAGTGCCAGGCTCGCTCTGCCACCCAGAAGAGCTGCTGCCACCGGAGAACACCACGGCAGTGCTGTCTCTGCCTGCTGACACTCACAGCGCTGCCAGCGGCTGCCTGGTTTCGGGTCGTTTTTCTGTTTGAAAACTTATATCCACATTCTCTTTGCGTTCATTTGTCAGCTGCTGGGAAGGCTAAAAACTTGCCTGACTTTGTAAGTAGAAGTTGAAGTATGAAAATACTCCCATGGCTCCAGGAACTGGAGCTTANCACAGGAACTGGAGCGTAAAAGAAAAAAAAAAAAAAAAGAAAGTATGATGTGAGATGGCCCCCTGCTCTGAAGGAATTTGGCACTGGCTGGAGACTAAGATCCTTGGATAGCTGCACATTGGTTTAGTCTAGCAGGAGCCTCTCAGGAAAACAAGGAGATAAACCACCTCAACAGTAATACTTCAGAGCTCTTAGATGTGAAGTTTTCACCTTTTATCTCCACCCAAGTTAAAAGTATTTTTGTTTTGCCATGTCAGCTGAATGGACCATCAACCCTTCCCAGGGTCTGAGGGCAGCCAGGATGACCTGGGTGCTCCATTGCACAGATCAGCTCTGCTTTGAACCCCATTTAACTGGGAAAGGAGAGCGAGTTGGCTGGCTGGCTTTCAAATCTCTGATGATGGAGATTCCACCACATCCCTCAGTAAATTGTTTGAATAGCTAATCACCCTCATAATGAGCAGTGTGCGTTGTATTTCTCATCTGAATTTCTGGGTGAAACTTCCAGCTCTGGTCTCCTGTTAGACCTGTATTAGATGAAAGAATCATTTCCCATCCAGTGTCAGCTCCCCACACAGGTTTTCATGGGCTGAACTGAAGTCACTCATAACCTCTGCTGCAGTGAGCGACCGAGATGTTGGCATCTCATGATGGCTTTTAAGCCTCCCCGCGTAGTTTCAGCTCTTGTCTGAGGTGCTCCTTTGCTTTACCAGGCTCCCTTTGGAGGCCAGGCAGCTGCAGCAAAGTCCCCCACCAGAACACTAGCACCAAAGCAAGGTCCTGGTGCTGCCTCCCAGTTCCTCTCCCCGTGCCCAGGGTGGCAGTAGCCCTTTCAGCTTGGCGTGACGCAAGAGCTCAGGTTCAGCACACCAGTACCAAACTCAGCTGTGGTATCACCGTGTCCTCTGAGGTTTCTGCAAAAGTGTATGCTAAAGTGTATTCCTAAGATGTCTGTGGAATGAGCATTTCTTGTGGCATACGATCCAGAGGAGGATGCACGCAGTCTAACAGTGTCATAACAACCCGGAAGGGATTTCGGCAGCATAGGCATCCTCCATGCTCTCTGCTCCTCCTGGTATACTCCTCCTCCTCTGTAACCCTCATCTCTGGTCCTAACAGCCCAACCACAGAATCCAATGGAGAAACTGCGAGTATGGGAGTTGTACTGCATCTGGCAATTGGGTGAAAAGCCGAAACTCAGTAATAAAGCGTGAATTACCAAAGCTATCTAGCTACAGCATAAATGCTATGAGAACAAGGATGGAACAGAAGCAAGAGAAGGTAGACAGAAATGGAAGGGAAACAAGATTCATCTTCAGCGAGAGGGTGAGGGACTCTGATACAGAGCCACGTGGGGCGTCCTGAGTGGGTCCCTCTCTGTTCTGGCATCGAGCTTGGAGATAAGGGGTTTCCTCACCACCAGGCTGATGCTCGGCATTACTCGAGAGGATGCTTCTCCCTAGAAGACAGACCCCAGGGAACCTAGCAGGAAACTTGGACTCGGCCGGAGCTGGTTTTAATCCCCCCGCAGTGCCATGCTGACTGTGCGCCTGGGGATATTACTGACCAGGTTTGAAGTAGTGCTTAAAAAGAAAAGTAGACAAAATCCATTTCATAAGCATGGTGGTTGTCATTAATTATTTCACTTCTCTTTATCAACTTATTCCTTATCTTATATCACCTGATTTACCTTTAAATATGACCCCTCTAGAGTATCCTGGCAGAACCTTGTCCCCCGTCTCTACTGAGTTCCTCGGCTCCTCCAGAACTCTTGCATTCAGTTAACTCAAACTTGCTATTTAAAAATGAGCTTCTGAAAAGACTCATTCCAGGCAGGGCAGAGCAGTGAATGGCAGCACGCTGTCACGCTGGCGTTGGTTCTTGCTACAACGTCCACTGGAGGAGAGAGACTAGACAATCGATATACGTGCATACCCGTGCATAGCTTCATATCCCTCCTCTTCCTCCAGACTTTAATTTCCCATTAAGATTGAGCATGACTTTAATTTAAAAAGTCAGCACATAGCTGGCTCCATTCACCGAGCACCACGTAGCGCACAGGGAGGAACGGCAGGCGGTGCTCCCAGTTAGACCTGCTGGGTAAGGGTGCACGTCAGACAGGGCATTCCTGTCCTAACGCGGGGCGGGGGGGTCATGCAGCTCGCTGGGGAGAGAGCCAGGAAGAGGCTGGAGCTCAGGCAGGCTTCACTCACACCTGGGATGGGGACATGGGGGCTGACACCCTGTAATAAGGTGGCAGCAATAGTCACTGGGAGGGTCTCCTCCTTCCAGGCTCTGCCTGCTCTGATCAGATTTTCACTTCCCCACCTGTGACCTGGTCCAGTGCACTCCCAGGTGCAAGGGGAACACACAGAGAAAGATGCAGAGCAACGGGTGAAGAGTTCATCGCAGGATGGTCGTGCTACTCCACCAGTACCAAATCATTTTGGTACCGCGAGAGTTTGCAGACAAGTCCTCCAGCACCATGTAGTGAAACTGCATAGATTAACTCTCTGGTTAAAGCATTCCCTCTGGAGCAACACCTCCTTCTCCCGTGCTCTTGCTTTGCTCTTCCTTCACTTCTTTCCAGCCTCATTGTCTTCCCTGTTAAAGTTTTGTGCACAGTCACCCCAGAGCCGTCGGCGGAGGGGCCATCACCCCCTCACACTCTCACCTGCTGTCGGGTGAGCACAGTCCCAGCTGCATCCATCATTCTCCTTGTCACCTTATACAGCAGACTCCACTATTGTGCTTCTATTTCTTTCAGCATCACTGCCTCTCCCATTCGCCTCTTGCTGAATAGCAGCATATCACATTATTTTTGAGATGAGCTTTTCTCGTTCTGATTTGCATTTTGTTATTTTCTGCCATGTGTCTGCCCAAATCTCATCTGACTAGCTTGCTGCGGTGGGATCAGAGTGCCAGTTTCGCTCTCTCTAGGCTCTTTAAAAGCTGTTGGCCTCTCTGCCTGCTGGAGAAGGACCAACCTCCCATTTCAAGTCTGTGTCCAGCTTTCCTCCGGGTTTCAGCCACATGAGACACATGCTGTGTCTTTCCCTAAGACTCGCTGCCTCCCGGGGAGGCCTGCCTGTTCACAGCACCTTCCCACTCGCCCAGATAAACATCTGAGCTTCACCCGCCACAGACTCTTCTCCTCCCCACACCTGCACCTCGGCAGAGGCCCTGCCTGCCTTGTACAACCTCTTGAGAAGAAACCATGGGAAGTCAGCCCATGGCAATCCCCCGCAGTGATTTCTGAGTCCACACTGCCTTTTGCAACAGCCTCTCATTTCACATCCTAATTTAGTAAATGACCTCAACGTGCCTTTTGCTCCCTCCTCTACCTCACTAGCAAAGGCAGTGCTGTTTAGGAATACAGCTTATTTTCTGCTGGTGGGCAGCAGGCTCAGGACGGCCCTGTGTGCGCCAGACACAGAGATGGGCAGCTGCTCAACTGAAACATGGATTCTTGCCCTGCCTGGCAAACCTCAACCCAAACTCTCCAATCCCCTGCCTAGCGCTTGCTTGCTCCTGCCTAAAGGTGTTACTCTGAACTCCAAAAGAAGATCTGCTATGAATCGGTCCTCCTTAAATTCCATTAAGCTTAGCATTCATTTCCTCTACTCACCTTCCACCTGATAAGGTGTGAACAAGGAGGAGAAATGACTTGCTGAGTGCTCCAGACAGACCCAGGTGGACCCTCCGGGAGGATTTAAACCAGTGTTGCTGGCAGGCAGGGAGAGGATATAAGCTGGGGGAGCCCTTCAGGGTCCTTGGAGTGTGGATGATGGGTACTGAGGAAAATTTAACTTTTGTGTGCTCTGGAATAGAGTCTATTGCTTTTATTCTGGTTCTAAGCCTGACCTAGATCTTACTAAATGCCTGTTTGCTTTGCTTGATTCCTAAGCTAGCCTAGTGCTAGGGCAAAATAGCTACCTGTTACCTGTTGCTACGTGAGGCTGAAAGAAAGTGAGCGATGCAAGTTAATGTTGGAGGGCCACTCCTAGCGTGCGTGACCAGCGCACTGGGAAGTGTGGGAATGTTTCCTGCAGTATGGTAGGGTCAGGGTAGGTCTTGTGATGCCAGGGGCTGACTGGAGGCGGGGAGGCTGTTTTGGCTGCTGAGCGCCAGTTTCTCTTTTGCAAGGCACAGAGGTTACCCTCAAGCATCCTGGAAGACAGCGTAGTGTGCTACAGGAGCCCCACGACGGCAGCCTAAGCTGTGCATGGCACGGAGCTGGGGAGTGCAGGTGCAGAGTGTAACCTTGCTGTCCCTTTGTGCCTTTGCTGGGACTTGTGCGTGTCTGAGGGGGGCTTTCTCATATGCAGCTTGGGATGTGCATCAGAGGAAAGAGTAACCTCAGTAAAAATCCTTAGGAATTTCAGTGCCTTGGGAGAAAACGTTCCCCTTGCATGCTCTGTAAAGCAGCTCCAACAGCCTGAAACCGAGATCACGGGGAAATGTTTCAGTAGTACTGACCTGCTCCTTACAGTACGGCCCTCCACCAAGTGCAGTGTCATGTTCTGTCGTGTTTGACCTCAGGAGTAACTCTTCTACTTTCCTCTAGTTTTATTTCCTGCTGAACTGATTGACTTGGGAATCAAAATAGTCTCCTTGGGTGCAAGGCTGGATGGTTTGGGGAACCTTCCAGGCAGCTGGTACAGATTCAGCTCGGGCTACCGATGCTAGCATTGCATGTGGGGATGGATCAGCAAGGTTCAAAGTGGATGGAAGACTCTCACCCTCTTTGTGCACTGGAAGAGGTTTGCTAAGGGCTGGTGTGGAGGGGGCTAGGGTTAATAAGTTAAACCAGCTGTGACTTGGGTGGCTCTAGCCCTGTTCCAGTATGCTGGAGTGAGGAGATCCGTCTGTTTGCTGGGCAGCTGCAGAAGGGCTCCTGGCCTGAGAACTGCTCATCTCCTGTTGTAGTTACTAGCCCTCGACTGCCACTGCAGTTTAGGTAGTCACTGTTGTACCTTTTTTAGATGGCAGGTGCTTTAGGATGCTGATGGAGTGATTGAACGGCTTCTGCCCCCAGCTATAAGTCCTTACATCTGGTTTGTATGACAGTGAGAGGGCTATACTCACCCCCAATGCCTCTACCTGCTTCCTCGGTGCCAATGTTAGGCTGGGGGTTGTTTCACCGCTGTCTTTAAAAGCATGTTATCAGGGCTGCAAGGATCAGCTTGTACATACCAGGAAGTGGAGCCTTCCACCTCACACGAATTCCCCTCATGCATATGTATGGCGAGGTACTCTTTAACTATACAATTCTTGTCAGTTTTTTCCCTGGGACCTTGTACCCTTTGGTCAGGGCTTTCATGCAACAGTTCTGTGTTTGCTCTCCAAAATGAGGCTCTAGCCAGGTTTTTCTTGAGCTACAGTGAAATGCTGTGCTGAATGCAAAATTACGGATGTCTTCATATGTGCTTCCCCCGGAGCTTGTAACTTATCCATGTGCTTGGCAAACATAAGGGATGTTTTTCCAACATGAATATCTGGAAGCTGGGGCTCATGGCCCAAAGATACTCGGGAAAAGCACAGACAGCATGTAATCCCTCTGCATGCCTGACCTGAGGGACTCGGGGTCCTTTTTCTACCCTCGAAGTGCTTGGCAAGACAGGACTTTGTGTGTAGATCTGCTGGTGGCCCCAGTCACGCGGTGCTCACCAGGCTCTGTACCAACACGGGACCTCAGAGAATGAACGGTACAGGAGCGGCTGCTTCCAAATAGGAGCTCTGCAGTGGTTGTGGAGATAAACCCGCAGATCTCCAGGGTGGCACTGAACTGGCCATACCCTATCATATCGGTTTTTTCTCTGTCTGTAGCCGCCAGGCATTTTTCCATTTCACCAAAAAGCAAAAGAGGTCCCTGCAGAGAGCGGCCCCATTCACTAAACCACCCAGTCCCCCCTCCCTCGGCAGCATCCATCCTCTGCAACGAGTGATGAGGGAGCCCTGCAGAGCTAGAAAAACATGATGAAAAGGTGGTTGCGACGCACAGGCGAAAGGGGCTGAGCAGAGAATGCCCTTTCGGGTGCCTAACTTCATAGTCCAAGGGCTCCCATGTGTTTTTCCTGTGCCGTTTTCTAGGCCTAAGCACCAGCCTGAACAGGGAAAATTAAATTGTCATGTGAAGCCATTCTGTGCCTCTTGTGAATAATCGTCACGTTCATTCTGCGGATGCACAGCACCGATGCCTCTGGCTGCGGCAGCATTGGCTCTCCCAGCCCTGGATGTGCCTGGGGTGGCTGATTCCATCTCTCTGCCCACCCCCCAGCAGAGCCTGGGGGGCTGTTGGTTTTGATGGTCAGGCTGGGAGCTCATGGGCACCGGTCCATAAGCTGGAAGAGAAAGTAGCGGGCACTGGTGCTGCTTTCTCTGGTCTCTACTCCTCTGGAAAGCTTGCTTTAGTGGAAAGTCTGTGAAGCTGAACCTATTTAGCTAACTGAGGAGTAGTTTCGTCTTGTAGTCACTGTGGGGGAGGCAGTTATTGTACAGCAGGACTCTTCGGGTTAATGAAGGCTTGATGAAACAAGAAATACAGACCAGAGAACTCGTGCTTTATTTTGCTGGTGAGGGTCCCGGCTGCTGGAGTGACTGACTGGGGATACGTGGGAGAGCGGCCAAAGTCTTTTTCCCCAGGGACATGTTCCTTCAGGTCCCTCTGCAAGCACAAGAGAGGGTAGCATTTTGGCTCCGCATCGTGATCCCAGCAAGGCAGGTGAGACCCGTCTGGGGCACGCTGTGCAATGCACCCACCCAGGCCAGCCTGGGAACGGGGGAGGACTGGGGCTGGTCATGGCAAGGGGAGGGTTTGGAGACACCCGCTACGCCCCTGCCCAGCAGCTTCAAAAACAAGGAGCAGCTTTTGCAGATGTTGTTGTGGGGAGTTTCTGGATTCCCTCCAGCTCCCAGTTTCATGTCTTGCCTCTCCTGTGCTAGCTGCCAGGTAAGGGCTGCCTTATCTCAGCACCTCGTCCCACCCCACTGCTGGTCCCCAGCAATGCAGAAGCAAAATTGGGGACGACTACTGCTCTTTTGCTGTGGGAATGGTCTGGGCAGTGCCTCACCGTCCTCCTGGAGGCCTCTCCTTCCTCAGGGAGGAGAGAGAGAAGGGCTTTCCCGGGAGAGCGTTTCCTCATCGGCAAGGGTTGAATTTGCTCATGTTTGTGTTCACCTGGAGCAAAACCGCTTCACCTGCAACTGACTGGGATGGCTGAACTCTGGCGTAAGGGGAATGCAAACAAGCGGCTGAGATACGGAGATGTTCAGAAGATGGCTTGAAACCTGGCTAGATAGTCCTCGCCTATCAAACCCCGACGCCTTACCCAGGTGAGAACTTCCCTTCGGAGGCAGAAGGATGGGATTGCTCACAAACTGAGGTGGTGCAAAACCCTGCCCTTTGACCCTCCTTCAGGAGCTGGGCTGGACTGAGAGAGCATTGAGGGCTGGTTTGTGCGCGGAGAAGAGACGCGCCATGCACTTGAGAGAACAGTTTTTCCTCTTTGGAAATGAGCCCTCGGACCCTGCGGGGGCGGCTCAGCGCTGCCGTGGGTGCTTCTGCAGGAGGATGTTGAGCAGCGGAGCCTGGACAAAGTGCACGACACCAGCGAGACAATGAGGCGTTGGGCAAGTGGATGCTGAGCCGGAAGGGCTTGTTTTGGGGCAGGTGAGGTCCCTGGCTTACTCATCACGGGAGAGAGCTGGAGTTCGGATCAGGCTCTGAAATTCCAGGCCTCAACATGAGGTGGTGCAAAGCATCCACTTCCCATCCACGAACTGGAAGCTGCTGCTCCCCGTGCAGCAGCAGGGAGGAAGAACTGAATGCCTTTGGGGGAGAACTGGAGATAAAGGAGGTGCTAATGAAAGCTAGAAGAATGAAGTCATCAAAACATAAAAAGAAAACGGGAAGAGATTCTTCTCAGGGAATTCATCGATCCCTGCTTGTCTCTACTGCTGCCTGCCTGCTCTTTGGAAGAAGCAGGAAGAGGGATTCAGAAGTTAAAAGGGTTTCTTTTTTCCCCAATGCTTTCCACTGCAAGAACAAATTTTCGAGGGGGAATCCTGCTTTCTAACCTTGTGTGTGTTATTTATTCAGTAGGCATCCCAGGCACGCGGTACAACTCGAGTGTCTCCATTCCCCGTTTGTGAAATGCGGATGCTAATGCATACCAGCCTTGGGCAGGATAATCACGATTCCCTGGGTCTCAGCAACCTGCTCGCAGCTGCATGTTACAAATATCAAGACAGTCCCCACTCAAAATGCACAGGTCCTCCCGGAAGGGCTGTTGAGCATTTGCTCCTCCAAAATGACTTTGTGGGCAGGAGGAGGTGATCTCCCCACCCCTAATGAATGTGACTCACTCCGGAGTGGTTAGCACATTAGCATAAAGAGCTCTACCCTCCTGCTGCCCTGCTTGCTCAATGAAAGTGCCATTTGAACCTGATCCCTTCTGTGTTTTGAACACATGCACAATACCACCGTAACTGTAAATATTTGCCCAAGGTCACCTCTGACACCTCCAGCTTTTAATGCAGAGGCCCAACTAATCTCATCGAGCTGTGAGTGGGGCTGTCAGCTGCTGGTGATCTCTCAGGAAGACTGTTTGGGGGACTGAAAGAAAAAGAAAATACTTCTGTCACTGAGCTGCGGTCTGGTGGGTCCCAGCCCACTCGGGCCCCAGCACTGGATCTGTTCTACAGATGGAGCCACAGCTGTGTGCACTCGTCGCTGCTCCTCGGTGTGTGAGCGTGATCACCAGCAGCAGCCGATTCCTGGAGGGCAGAGGAAGGCGCTGACGCTGATCTCCGCTGCGTCACCCCAGCAGCTACTCCAGCCCCTCGTGCTCCCCAGCCCTGCCAGCTTGCGAGCTGTCACCAGAGCTGGTGTGGCATCGTGACACTCTGTGGCTGGCCACCGCTGCGTGGTGCCTGCTGTCTGGGCTTTACTTCTCCTCTGGCGTGCTGAGGGAGCAAGCCTGAGAGTCTCTGAGCTCGGGTCCGAGCCGAGCTGCCAGCCTCCTACGGTAGCTGCTCCCCGGCAGTCCCGGTCACTGCGCGGCGCCCCGTGCAGCCAGGCCGTTGCTCACGGAGTCCTTGGTAACGGTGCTTTGCTGTGATCTCCAGCCATCTGCTAGTTGTTAGTGGCCTCGTTTCTCCCGCAGCCTGATGTGCCTTGTCTCAGGGCTGCACACCTGTGCTTTTATCCTTGCTGCTTCACCCCAGCCCATGGGCGCAGGGTGCGCCGAGCAGCCTAAATCCGACCCTGGCTACCTGCTGTGGCCTGCTAGCAGCACTGAATTCAGAAAAATGGCTTTAATTTCCTGCCTGTCTAACCGAAGGAGGATCGGGCCCTATCAGGCTCTGATCTGGCTGTTTGTTCTCTTCTCAGTCTGTCTGCACAGATGCAGACGAGGAGGACCGGTCCCAGGACAGCTATGGATGACGTGACTTGGCCACAGCCGTGCAGGCTGTGTTTTTGCTGCCAGAAAAGCAGAGATAGGATTTAATGCAGAATAAGTGGCGCATATTAACTACCCCGCTGTCAGATCCTCCTAGGGAAATGGATTTGTAATTCCTCTGCGCGGTGAACTAGGTGAGAACAAGGCTGGCCGCAGTTGTGGTGTTGACCTCCACCGCTCGGTAGAGTGCAGCTGTCTTGTTCCACTGGAAAGTCACAGCGTGACAGCTACCATGTGCTCAGTGTCTGACTGCAAAAATACGGCACATCTGTGCGTGTATGTGTGCAGTGACGACGGTATTGCAGCGAGTTAAGGGCAGAAAAGGGAAGAGCTGCAGGTCCCTGCACACCAAAACCCTCCTCTAGCATCCGCAAAAATCTCTCCCTGTCTCACCTTAAGGAGCACCAGGAGCCTGGATATATTTTTCCTCATGTTTATTTTAAAGAGACGGCTCATTTAACACTCTGGGCTGTCTTCAAATATTAATAACCTGTACGGCATGTATCCATGTTACCAAGGAATAAATTGCACTCCTGGGTTCCACCTCCCTTGCTTCCCTTTGATGTTATTGCCGAGGATGCATATATATGTATATGTGCGCTTTATACGTAACAGCGTAACCTCACCCAACAGCCTTCTTACTGTATGGGGAACACCAGGACATCCCTGCACTTTGCTGCACTGGGAAGCCAAAAACCCTCATCGTACCTACTTCTCAGCCGTATCTGCCAATGGAAAAACAAGCGTGTTGAAAGACTCGCTGCCGAGGAACCAAGTCTCGACGTGAACATGAGGAGGACACACACGCTCTCCTCCGTCACGTAAGCACACCTTGCGTTGAAGCGTGAACGGGTCTCGGCGCACGCGCTACAACTACCTGAAAGGCGGTTGCAGCGAGGTGGGTGTCAGTCTCTTTTCCCAAGTAACAAGTGATACGACAGGAGGAAATGGCCCCACGTTGCGCCAGGGGAGGATTAGATTGGGTATCGTGAAAAATTTCTTCACCGAAATGGTTGTCCAGCATTGGAAGAGGCTGCCCAGGGAAGTGGTGGAGCCCTCATCCCTGGGGGCACTTAAAAGACATGTCGATGTGGCGCTTAGGGACGTGGTTTAGTGGGACTTGGGGATCTTAAGGCTCTTTTCCAACCTAAATGATTCCCTGATTCTGCAGTGGGAGGTGGTGGAGCCCCATCCCTGGGGGTACTTAAAAGACGCGTAGACGTGGCGCTTAGGGATATGACTGAGAGGGACTCGGCAGTGTTAACAGTTGGACTCGGGGGTCTGAATGCCCTTTTCCAACCCAGCTGATGCCAGGATTCTGTGATGGGGGGTGGTGGAGCCCCCATCCCTGGGGTATTTAAAGGACACGTAGATGTAGCGCTTAGGGACACAGTTCAGTGGGACCTGGGGATCCGCGGGCTCATTTCCAGCCTAAATGATTCCCTGATTCTGCGGTGGCAGGCGGTGGAGCCCCCATCCCTGGGGGTATTTAAGGGATGCGTAGACGTGGCGCTTCGGGACGTGGTTNCCTTCCCCCGCCGCATCGACCCTCCCCGCCGGCTGGTTCGGTGGCCCCCGAGCGCCCCCGGCCGCCCCTCTCCCGGGTTTCCCAGGTGGAGCTGCCGCATCCCTCCTGCCTCTCGCCCGGCCCCTGCGCGTTTCGGTGCCAGGCTCCCGCTGCTGCCGGCAGGGAGCTCGGTGCGGAGCCGCTGCCTTCCGACTGCTCCCCGTTGCCTTCCGAGCAGCGTGGGGCGCGGCTTCGGTCGTGACAGAGTGGAGTTAAATGGAAGTTAGAAGGTAGCGGGTTCTCCCGAGGCTGGCGCCTTCGGGAACCGGGCGGGCTTCTTGCGGAGCGAGGGGGAAGAAACGGGCACCTGTAGGGTGTCTACTAACGCGAGCCCCTCCATCGTGCCGGGAGGCTGGGCAGTATTTCTCGGGATACTGCGCTGGCGTTTTATCGCCTGTGTTCTTACAGATATTATTGCTAGTCTTGAAGCGGAGCGTGTTTTGCTCGCGCTGAGAATCTGTTGAGCTGTTAGAAAATGCGCCCGAGCGACGCGCGAGAGCTGAATGTCCTCGTCCTCACGCTTTATTTATGTGTCTTGCCTCCAAAAATGTATCAACCGCATATTTTACTGCTCTAACGTGCACAGCTGAAGGCGGTAGTAACGCAGCTCGGGCGGCAAAGGGCCGTTCTGCTGAACGGGTTGTGGAGTTTCTGGAGAGGGCAAATGGCTTTTGCTGCTCCATAATTTCCTCAAGTCTTGACACGCCGGGGTGTTAATGGCTCCGGCTCTGCCTGTCCTGCCTGGCTTTCACCCAGGCCTCCTCGCGCTCTCCAGCGAGCCCTGAAACCTCGACTGAGCCTTGGTTGTTGGAAGGCGGCTTCAAGGAGACCGGCTCTGCTTGAGGAGCTGCTGCAGCCAGGCCGAAGCTGGCTGCTGGTGCCCGCTGGAGCACCGCGCATTGCGCTGGGGCATTGCTGGCTCCCGGGCAGCATCGGCTCAGCGGCCACGTCGCCGCTAGGCAGCGTCCGGCAAAGCTGGGAAGCGCCACCGACCCGTCACCCTGCCTGCACGGGGTCGAGTCTGGGGCCTGAGCTGCTCCTTGACCCTTGTAACAAGATCAGCGGTGCCCTTCCTTCCTTATCTCCCCCTGCTCCGGCGAGGCGGTGGTGCGCAGCGGCGCTGGGTTTGTGCTGGAGGGTGGCGGTGGCGGAGCTGCCCGCAGAGGGCTGGGTGGCAGGCTGCGAGCAGAGCCCTCCAGCTTCTGCAGGTGCCGTGGGCTCTGCGCTGTGGTCGTCGTTCCCGTGTTTCGCCTGCTAGGAGCACGCTCGAAACTCCTCACTTGCCTCTTGGCCCTCGCAAAGAGGTAATAAAACTAACCATGAAATGGGAGGAAGGGAGGCTGGTCGCCGCGGCCTCCCTGCCCCGGGCAGTGGTGTTGGAATGCTCTTGCCCCCAAGGGGGTGTTCCTTGAGGATGCTCCTGGGAAAAGACAGCGAGTGGGATAGAAATAGGAGGAGGAAGAATGAACGTCAGCGACAGAAGCAGTTGCATCGATTCAGGCAGGTGGTGTTATTGCTACAGAGCCCTGGGTGTGCCGGCTGCTTCACAAGCGATTAGAGACAGGTCTGTGCCCTGCGGAGCCTTTTGCGGCGTCGGGTGAAAGTAGTGCGTGCGTGCAGCCAGGGTCCTGAGAGTTGCGCTGCCTGTTTTGTAAACGTTGCTTTGGAAAAAGAAATGAAGCTGCAGTGGGTGATAAATTCCCTTGGAGAGTGCGCTTGCAGGCGGGCTGCGCTCCCGTGGCCTCGTTGGCACAGGGGCATCTTGGGGGGGNNNGGGTGTGTGACGTGCTAACAGTTGGTATGTTGTTGCATATATACATGTGTTTGTAAGCAGGGTGGGATCATCCTTGAGACCATGTGAGATTGACAAATGGCTTATTTTTAAAATCAGGATTGTCTTATCCCTTGATCGTCTCCTCTAGGGGATGGGGAGACATGTTTCCAAACTGCGCTTGGGTTTTTCATCCTGAGTCGCCTGGACTCTGGCTCTGAGTGGGTTTCTGTGCAGTCAGTGGCTGGGGCCACCGGACCACCGTCTGAAGTAGAGGGTGGGGAGGGGTTGAGCCTGTTATCTCTCGCGTCAGCTCCTGACTGCTGGGAGTCATCACATCTCGGAGGCTGGTCGCTGGAGGGACCGTGGCTCTTATCTGTCCCATTGGAGATGCTGGCACCAGAACTTTCTCCGCAGGCTGCGCAGACGGTTCTTTAAAGGAAGCTAATAAGCAGTGTGATTATTTTGTACCTCTGGAGGGAGTTACTGCTTCTGGTAACATACCCACCTTCGCTTGCTTGAGATATCTCTTAGGCTGGTGCTCCCCTCTTTGGGGCAAGCTAGCAGAGTATTTCAGGAGGGTTTGTGGCTGCAGAGGGTGATGCCCTGAGCATCCTCCTCGGGTGGGACAAACAGCCTTGGGGAGGCCTGGGGTCAGGGTCTGGTCTCCTTGCCAGGGCTTGAACCTGTGCTGCTACTTTTGCTCATTTCTAATGTTCTTCCCCTGGAAAATGAGTGCACATTGCAGCCTAATGAGTGCCTGGCTTTACCGTCATCGTTTACAAATGAGCAACTCCGTCAGCCTCTCCGACGAACGAGAGGACGCGGCGGGGAAGCCGATGACTGGCCTCCCTCCGCTGCCTCTTCCAGCACGACTCCTTGCCGGTGCAGAGCCCGGGGTCCCGAAAATGCCAGGGCAGGGAGGTCACTCGCGGGGAGAATGGGGCGTCTGTGTGCCGCTGAAAGCTGCCTTGTGCCGTGCGAGGGCGGCGCGGCCCGACCGTGGCTGCCGGCGGGACTCTGGCAGCCCGAGCGAGCGGCGCTGGGGAGGTTGCGTCTCGCCCCTCGGATCCTGTGCCGCCTTCCTGTTTTCTTAGCGTGGCTGCTAGAAAACATCGCGTTAGCTCTTTTTGCCAGCGGCCCAGGACCTGCCTCTCGTCTGCTGGGTGCGGAGAGGGGGACGGTGCTGAGCCCCGAGCCCGCGGTCGCGTCGTCCTTGGAGGTGACACGGGGGCAGAGCTGGGCGTGCTGCAGCCCCGGCTTTGCGGGGTGGGGGCGGCGGGGCCCTGCCAGCACCGGTGAGGTGTGCAGCGCTCAGCGCCTTCCCCATCTGCCCTCCCTCCCCACTCCTCACCCCAGCCCCGAGCAGGCTGGGGAGCGCGGCCAGCGGCAGAATAGCTCCTTTTGTGCCTCTGGACACGCTGGCCTTTCTCAGGAAATAGCTTATTGTATTCACTGGCAGCGCCGGGCTCCGTCATTGCCTCCGCTCGCTGCCTCCGCTCTGTCCCTGTGCGTGGGCTGCCCTCAGCCCTGCTGCAGGCAGCGCCAGGCCCTGGGTCCAAGCGGGTCCGGTGGCCGGGAGGCAGTGGCTAGGACAGGGACGTCCGTGCCCTTGCTCAGCTGAGGCTCCCGACTTGCTGCTGGGGGGAGGAAGGCAGCCCCCCCCCCCCCCCAGCACAGTGAGGAGCGGGGTGCTGCCCATTAGGACCACCCTGGTGTGGGAATGGGGCTTGGGGATGAAAAGCGTGGCGTGCCCAGCTGCCCCTCGCCCGCTGGGTTGAAGCTCTTTGCCCCGCACAGCCTGGCCATGCTGCGCCCCTTTGCTCTGTGCTGGGTAACAGCCTGGCGCCCCAGACCTGGGGAGGGATGCAGGCATGCCTGCGTGTGAGTTCGGACCTCTTTTTTGTCTTTCCCCTGTGCCCTCTTTCAGCTCCGTGGTGCCGGTCTGCCTTCACGCAGCTTGCTGGTCCCCACGTCACCGGCTGGGCTTGGCTTCCTCCCCGAGCAAACAAACCTGACATGCCGCTGGGCGCCAGAAGGGCAGGGGACATCCCTCTGCTGCCCCTTTCCCGTGCTCCTCTCTTGCCTTTGGAGTCCTCCTTGCAGCTGGGCTCAAGCTGTCACCCCTCTCGTCTCATCCCCCCGGCAGCGTCCCCCTTTCCCTCCCCCTGTGATGTCCCCTTCTCTGGCGCAGGGGTGTTCACAGGGGACGTGGGCTGTCTCAGATGTCACCCGGTGTCACCCCAGTGGCTGCCGCGAGAGCCCAGGACCAGGGGGGGGTCGCCGCACCATCGCAGGTGCCGTCGCTTCTCCCCGTCACCCAGGTGCATGGGAAAAGCCTGGTGTGCTCTGCAGCTCCAAGGCTGCTCCCTGCCTCAGCCAGGGCTGCCCTGGGACGGGACGGGCACGTTGTGGGCTGTGCTGAACCAGGGGAGTCTTTTAAATCGAAGCGGAAGTGGCTTGTGGGATTTGGAGAGTGTTTCCCGATGAAAACAGTGTTCTTTATTTAAAACTGTGCTGGCTGGGGTGCGTCCAAGTGGAGGAGCGTGCTCGGTAGCCTGCTGCAAGCAACCTGGCCCGATGCGCGGATGCCTGCTCTTCCCCGGCTGCATATTGGCAGCTGGTTTTGTTTCCTTTTGGGCATTTCCCGCGGGATTTCCGCACTTCGAAAGGAAGAGGGTGCGGATGGGATCTGCTTTGAATGCAGTCTTCAGCCAGAGTGCCCTGTGGATGAACAGGGACACTTGCTCTCACCCATGTGGATTAAAAGTGATGCCAGATTTTTTGCTCTCAAAATTTGAGAGTAGAGAGACTAAATGGAAAGGGGGGTGGTTGTGTGAGTTTTTTTCATTGTTTGGGGTTTTTTGGTTGTTGTTGGGGTGGGTTTTTTTTTGGTTGGGGTTTTTTGTTGTTGTTGTGTTTTGGTTGTTTTTTTTTTTTTCCCCAGCCATTGCAGAACTGGATGCTGCATGCTCTCAGGTCTCAAAAGTGTGTATTTTGAATATCTCTCTATCTGGACTCTCTGCTTGACAGAGGAAAGGAAAATCCAGTAGCCTGTGAAAAGCCAGCATGAGAAATAATAGGAAACCTGCTATGTTAGTGAGAAACTGAGGGCACATCCAAGAGGTGCTTTTTGCAGGCCATGCAAGAAGACATTTAACAGGGTTGTGTGCCAGCTCTGCACATGAGTGATGTGGTGTACGTCAGGAGTCCCGAGGCTTTGCCTGCTTTCCGTGACGTGGCTTGAGATCCAGAAATGAAAGGGGCTCTGTGCCTCTGCAGAATATTATTGCTATTGTTTATAACTGGAATTCATGTCTAAGAGGGAAATGAATTGCTAGGTCTGTTTGTTTATTCCTCATTTTGCAGACACAGGAGCTAGACCACAGTGGGGTAATGGCCTAGAAATTAAATTTCGTTTTAATACGCAAACCCAATTTTGAGTTGGTTGACCGAAGGGGAAAAAATTAACTTAAGACAGCAGGCAGAGATTTTCCTGAAGTAGGATTCAAGCACAGCGTAATAATAATAAATGTAAGCTGGCTGAAGACCTGATGGGAGTGAAGAGGAGATGCGTACATGCACACCCCTCTGAAACGCAGCCGTGCAGCATCCTTCGGCAGCAAGTCAGAGATGATGTGGAATAAATTAGCTTTTGCGTTTTCAGAGAGGGACAGAGTGAGTTAAATATGTTTCGTGGACAATCGTCAGAAGAACCCCGCTAGATCTGTTTGTGTAACTGGGCTGATTAAAATTAGGCAGGGTAAGGCCATCTAATTATGCTCAAGTACCTGAAGCAGGGGGTGGGCTGGGGCGGCCGTGCGGCCCCACGGAGCACAGCGCTGGCGTTTGAGCACGCTGGCGTGAGGCTGTGAGCAGCCGCTCCAGTTTGCTCCCCCGGCCGGGTGTCCTGGGAGGGAGGAATTTGGAGGGGCTTCTTTGAGCTGCAGGGCAACCTGGCTTAACGCTTGGTTAAGGAGCGGGCTGGGCTTTTTGCTGCACGCAGCGCTGGCTCAGGCTGCCGCCCGCGGTGCCCGCTGTCGGGTGCTGATGCTAGGCACCCCTGTGAAGCCCCACTGTGACGCTGTCTGATGGTGGCACTGGTGGCTGCTGTGCTTGTGCTTGTGCTGCCTGAGATGCTGCACCCCCCCTGCACCCAGGGCTTTGCTTTACCCAGCCAGGGTGTCCGGGGCTCTGGCATGCGTGTGGGACCTGCTGTCCGCCTGTCTTGCTCAGCAGCTTCTCTCCAATGGTGGCTGTAGGCAGATGCTTTGGGAGAGAGGGAATGGGGCAAGGGAGGGTGGCAGGGGTCTGCAGTCCCCATGCAGCAGGGAAAGGACTGGCACAGCAGCTTCTCATCCCTCCCATAAGTGCTCGAAAGCCCTGGAGCTGGACCTGCTGCTTGTGCAAGGAAGCAGATGTGGATCCAGGCTTCAGAAGTCCTGCATGAGGGGATTTATCCTGCTTGGGCCTGTCCTTGAGCCAGTACCTGCTGGGTGATTGCTGCCCTGGTACTGTGGTTTTGAATGGGGTGTCTGCACCTCTTCTTGCATTCACCTGAAATCTCATGCAGGAAAACGCTGATTTTTACAGGGAGATTGGCCAAATGCTGGCACAGCCTGCCCAGAGGGGCTGTGGGGTCTCCATCCATGGAGATATTCAAAACCCAATGGGCCGTGGTCCTGGGCAGCCTGCTCCAGGTGGCCCCACGTGAACAGGGGTTGGCCTCCATCCCCAGAGGTCCCTGCGGACCTCAGCGTTTCGGTGATTTATCCAGTTTCTCACCTGAGAGTCCCTGGGAGCGTGGTGGGCCCAGTGGCACAGCACGGTGCCTTCTGGTCCCCAGGGAGGAGGGGTCAGTGGATTCGGCGCTCGCGTTGCAGCACAGAAGTTTGGGAGAGCTGATGGCTGCGTGCTCTCGTCTTGTAGGAGTTAGTGGCAAGAGACCTACATCAGCCTGTTAGTCTCTGTGGGTATTACTGCAGGTGATGTCTCTCCTTGGAGTGATTTGCTGGGACCAAGTGGAGCCCAGGCACAAAGGGAAGGGCCTATTTCCACACTGTTAAAAGGGAATTTAATGTCAGGGACCGCAGTCTGGAGGGGATGTGCATCAAAGGGGGAGCGAGGCGCCGGGGGGTGTGCTCCCGGTGAAGGAGAGACAGTCGATTACCCTCCGGTTTAGGAACAGCATTGCTGGGAGCTCACTCCTCCGGGGTGAGGAAGGAGAAGACAAGCTGTCCCCACGATCCCAGCATGAGTGTGGGGCTGTTCGTCAGCAGTGTAGTTGGAAGAACGATCGTTGAAATACAGAGAGGAAAGGCGAGATGATGTCCCAGGTACAGAGGTCATCCAAACAGCCAGGTTTATGGCTGGGGAGGGACGAGATCGAAAGAAATAATGAACCACTTCAGTGCTGGGATGTTGCTGAGAAAAAGGGTCCTGGAGGGTGTGGGTGGCCCTTCGGGTGATGCGCTGGGTGTTGGCGCTGGGCGGACATCGGACGTTCCTGCTTTGCAGCCTGCCTCCTAGGTCAGAGGAGAGAGAACCTCTCCCAGGCAGTTACTGGCAAGCTGAGCAAGGAAAGCATCCTGCATTTAGGAATTATTTTAATCTTTTAGCCCAGTGCCCATGAGGGCAGCAGCGATGGTGTCTGGAGGTGTTGTTCTGCATGGTCTGCCTAGCTCTGCTGCCTGCTCAGCTTCCCCAGAATAGCCAGGCAATTCAGGTGAGAAGCAAGGCATGGATTTTCAATGGTGTGTGTGACAAATTAGTGGAAAAAGGGAGGTGGTGATGCTCCAGAAATGCGAAAAGGGAGGTGGTGATGCTCCAGAGATGCGCTCTGCTGGCATCCAAAGGCATCTGGGCAATGGGGGAAGTGCCAAGGCAAACCTGAACTGGGGGCAAAACGTGGTGGCCTCTGTTACTTGTGTGATCAGGCCATTCAAGAGGCCTTGTGGCCTTGAAACTGCTGATCTCGGGGCCGCCCAAGGGTTTCTGACACCTGGGAACAAGCCTTCTGCTGGCTGCGACGATGTGGTGCCCCCCTCGCGCTCCCAGGAGGATGCCAGCTCAGCACCGATGTGCCCGTGGGGACGGTGGTGGGGCTGTCCCTGGGGCACAGCACCTGCCAACACTGGCCTCCATTCCCGTGGGCGCTCTGCCTCCAGCTGTGGAGCTGCAGCTCGTGCAAAGCCCAGCACGGCTGTCCTGCCGTGCCGAGGGGTGCTTGTGGGTTGCACCCGCAGCTGCGCAGAAGGGCTGTGCGGCCTCTTCACAGTTCCTCCTGTCTGGGTTGGATGGCGGGATGCACCAGGCACAGGAGAAATCCAGAAACTCTGAATTACTGCAGAATTGTATTGGCTTAGGCCACATAAAGGCATTTTGTTTATGTTAAAGCATCCGATGCGTTCTTAAAGCTGGCGCTGGGGAGCCACTGGAGTTCTCTGGCGGCACGTCCTGGGAGCAGCCTTCATGCACGTCGGCTGTCTCCTGAACCCTGTCTGTAAACATGGCAGGCTCGTTTCGGCAGCGCTCGTGTTGCCAAGGACTTCTCTGTTGATCGCTTTGCTTTAGCGCTTGCGTTGTCTTCTCATTGCTGCAAGCAGCTCCCCCAGAGCTGAACAGTTTGTACAGCGGTTGGAGCGCAGAGCAAGGATCCCAACTGGCTCTGAAACTCTGCTTGCAAGATCCCGAGCTGCAGCAGAGTGCTGGAGAATAAGCCAGGCTCTATTGTATTTGTTTAGCAAATTCGCCCTGATTTCTTCTGGCTTGCGCTTTGCATCACGGTGTATTTGTGGCATGCTGGGACCTGGCTTCAGCTCTCTCCGCCGATGCCTCTGTCTGCCTGCGTTGCTTTTTCCCCTCCCAGAAATGTGCTCTGATTTTTTTTT
>VZTL01066151.1:3412-30904 GCA_013400535.1 Scopus umbretta | reverse complement strand
GTCCTCTTTGCGTAGCCATGAAGACATTAAATTACTTAATAAGAGAATACAGTCTTTCTCAACTGAAGGTCAGCAAATAAATGTGAGATGACTACAATTCCACTCATCAGGCAATGCCTTTTCTTCCACTACACGGAAGGTGCAAATATCATGATGTAGTAAGAAGCGTGTATAGCAATCAGCCTTTAAAATGCCCTTCTGTGTTGGCCTCGTTGGTCTAACTCAAGAACTGCATTGCACTGTGTCTCCTCGGAACAAAAGCATGAAACAGCAGACCGACAGATCCTTACAGCACCGGTTCATTAGTATCTGCACTACAGAAGTAGCTTGGAGTTTTTCAGTTGTACTGTTGGCATAATGCTAACATGCTTCCAGGCTCCTAGAATTCTGTCATTATTCCACTACTTCTTAAAAAGCTTTCAAGACACAGAGATCTTCTCAACACTTTTTTGTTTTGGCTTGGTTTTTACGTATGTTGGGATGCAAATTATTGTAACCACTGATTTTTAAATCTTCATAATGGAAGTTACTGTTTAATTCCCCATTCAGCTACGAGGCAAGACCTTTACTGCACTACCTTCATGTGATAAAGAACTTCTTTCTAAATACAGACAGAAATATTCTTAGTATATAGTTAAACTCCTATTACACTAAGCAGAAAAACGCCTATTTCCACCTAATATTAGCTCTATGCTGTTAAAGATGCCTGAAACTTAAGACCTCTATGTTCTCATAAGCAGCTGGAGGACATTAAAAATTAACTTAGAGTGGAGTTATCCAGTGGTATTTCCTCTGAAGGAAATCTAGTCAGTATACACAAGAACTGCTCTGCCAACCAAACCAAGACTTCTAAGTGACGATGATACAGGAATTTTCTTCGAAACCGCACGGTGACTCCAAACCAATGTATTAATGCAGACACCACAGCATAAAATCTGTGATGTGCTCTGCCTATAGGGTGGCAGACTGGGATCTCATATAAACTTCTCATGCTACCATGTGTCCTTCTTACTGGAACTCATACCATTCATTGTGCACAAATATGAAGTTCAAAATGTTGTAGTGCAAGCTTAGTGTTGTACTGAAATGAGCCTTCCCATTCCTGCCCAATAATTTTACATAGAAGAAATAATTACATGCTGTGATACCAAAATTAGTAGTCATATATTCATACTTTACAATGACAAAAGAAAACTAAACCAAGATTAGTCAGAATATTCATAACCAGGTGAAAGAGACAGATCAAAGGCTGTAATAAGTTTCTGAAAAATCACTCTTAAGAAAGATCACAAAGAACAGACATGCCCAGCATTACTTCTGAAAGAAAAAGTTCATATGGTTAACCGTCAAATAAGTCGTTCTTTCCAAAATGCCCGCTTCTCAAGTGACTGTGCACAGCGGGAACGTCAGGTTAAAATAAAAAGTATTTCACTTTCAAAAAAACAAATCAAGATATCTCACCATCCATCTTTCACTTCCATGATCTTTTTCTAATCCATGGTGAAAAATCATCATAAGACATAGGATTCAATAACCTCACTTGTTAACACAGATTAATTACTAAGTTATCTTTTAAAAAATTACCGAATCCCAGATAAGTTGCTTATTCAACTGAAATTCAAAATCCTCTTTTAGAAAGCTCACGTCTCCACCCGTATAGCCAGCCAACTCCTGCAAAGACATAAGTTTATGAAAGTTGTAACAGATTTTACATGTTTCTTCCCCCTAAAAGGTCATAATGCCTGCATCAGCATAAGCAGTGTTTTCTCTACAAGAAACACAGATACACTGGTGTGGAGAGACAACTGAATTTTGGACCAATGGAAAACCATGCATGAC
This sequence comes from Scopus umbretta, assembly GCA_013400535.1. Taxonomy (NCBI): domain Eukaryota; kingdom Metazoa; phylum Chordata; class Aves; order Pelecaniformes; family Scopidae; genus Scopus; species Scopus umbretta. Next base: position 29,065 of record VZTL01066151.1, on the reverse strand, counting down.
CCTCAGAACAATAAACTGCAATTTCCTCCTCTGAATATTAAACCAAGGTATTGCTTTCTAAGCCATTTTGTAAATGATGGCAAAATAGAACAGAGCCGGAAAATTCAGCACCCGAAATCAAAACTCTTCCTGTATTTACCTAGACCTGAGAGATTTCATATGTACTAAAACAGGGCTGAAGAACCAGACAGCCAGTTGCATTACACCAGTGCTAGTTGAAAATTACACATGAAGTGACTGAACCAGTGTTAAAGGCAGCATCTAACAAATGATATGTTAACTAAACCCTGAATTACAACCAACTTTCTCACTTAGAAACAGAATAGTTCACTGCTGCTTACAGGAACACTAGCACTTCTAGTTCCAATAACATTTCAAAGCAATCTGCTTCTAAAGCATTGCAGAAGTTAATGTTTCTGATGTATTAACCCATACAGCAGAAAAGCCAGCTTTTCTAAAAGCTCTGAACGTAACAAGAGCGAAAACCATCTTCTGTGCCAAAATGATACACATGTATGCCTTTGAGAGTTATTTTTTACCCAGTCTTTCATCTTATAATTCTAAGACTTACAAACTTTGTAAGTAGCAATGGGACCACAGTCCAACATTACAGTGTTAGAAAACAAGGACTAATACCCTACTGGAAAGGTAAGTAAGTACTGTCAGGGATAATGTATCTCAGCAAATAAATAATGTAATGCTAATGGTGAGATAAAATGGCTGTGCTGTTTGACCAATGGTATACAAATGAAAATTCGCCACCACAAAAAAAGGTTTCATGATTTTAAAAGGCACACACTGTAAAGATAAAAAGTAAATAGCGACTATCACTGCCTCCTAGTCAATTTACGATTCATTTTTAACTTTAGACATTTTTAACATGAACATCAATTAGCTAAATTAAGACTTATTCAAACACACTTACAGATAAAATCCAATAATAGTATAAGTGATTTCATACCTGATTAATTTTTAGCAAAGCACCTCGTCTTGGCAAGATTGAAGAGTTCCGGGAATCAATTACCATAGCATGCTGAAAAGAATCAAACAATTATTTTTAGGTTCTCCTATCTGTTGAATACCACAGAGTGATACTACTATTTACCTTCAAAAACCGTGCACACAGTGGAAGACAGCCACAGTGCCAACTAAGGCTAGTGTAGCTCCATGGATTTGGGAACAATGTACCTACAGACTAACTTTCTGACTTTAGAAGCCACATCAAGTATGTATATGTATACTCATACCTTTTGGCCATGGTACACAGCAGAAATGTAACAGCAACAATGTCCTAGTGTAAACCACTAATTTTGTGACAGTAAACAAAAGATAAAAATCTCCTACAATTTTTAAGTTACAAGTTAAAGGTGACAAGTGACCAAAAGCTGGTATAGGAAAGAATATTTAGAAAGGGCATAGCAACTGTAGGATGAGGAAATTTACTGATCCTGTCTTCCACAAAACAAGACAATTCTGCAAAAAGAGATGGCAGATGACACGGAGGGAGGCCCTGCAGAAAGAACAAGCCAGCCTAAGCCACAGTCAACTATGAAAGTATGTTTTCTGTTTGGACCCCGTAGATGACTCTGCCTGAATGACCAAACACAGCAAAAGATGTTTGAAGTAAAACACACCACCTACTAAGACAAGAAGCTCCTTTGGTATCATTCGTAAGTATTAAGTGACTCAAAATAACGTGTTTTAAAAAATTATCAGGAAACAGCCTTACAGAGAGAGAAGATTTAAGAGAGTGTCCACTTTCCTCTCGAACGGAAAAGGATGCTGTTCTAGCAAGGCAGCCGAGCTCTCTCCACACACCCTCCCACTTCAGTGTGTGATTGGTCTTCCAGATTGGAAACTACAAATAAAGAATTGAGTAAGACATGAAATTTTTGCTACAAAATTAAAATAAACATTTCCCTGAAAAATCTTTCTCTCTAAAGTTTATTTACACACAAGTCTATGCTTTTTCTTGCCAAACTTTTTGGATCAGAGAGAAACCCCTTTTTCATTTCAGAGTAACGCTAATTCTGCTCCAGCCAAGAGAGTTTCTCCAAGTAGGTGCACACTACTTTATCCATCCCAAATAAAAAATATCTTGAATTGGATTGATACAGTGAGCTAGGCAACCAGCTGCCTCTCTGAACTGATACTTTAAACATTACAAACTTGGAGAAAAACATATTGGTATTTTCATATGGCCAAAATAAGACTGAATGCTAACAAAAAGACTGAGGTGTATTACCTCTGTCATTTTAAAATTGTTGACCTCTCAAATAATGACAAGTTAGCCCTGTGCACAAGTGCTTCAATCATTAAAAAAGTAAACCAAGTATCTGCAAGTCAGCTGTGACCTAAATTAAATGTAAACAAAGCACGTGTTCCACAAACACTTGTGTTACACTTACATTAAATTCTGTTGATATTCCTCTATCAGTTTCACGAAGAGAGCTCCAAGGGAACTGTCCAGTCACTTTATACAGGTTAACTGAAAAACTGAAATGCCACATTACTGGTACGTTTGCAAATGAAACTGTTTAAGTAGGTGGAGTTTTAAATTACCACAAAAACTTAAAAAACGCGCTCTGCTATGTTATTAACAGACCCTCAGCAAAGGAATAAATTGAATTATTACTCAATGAAAGATCTTATTATTATTGGTTTATATTCCTTCACTAAAAAAAGAAGTACTCAAAAATGCATCCCCTACTTTCTTTCAAAATTTCCAGGCTGTGGCTTGAAGAATGACAGGCCGTATGAAGTTTCCTTTGTGCCGTAGGAGAACTGGAAGGTTACCTTTTCTGCACGTCCAAAGAGATTTGGGAACTTGAGCCCAAGTACCTACAGAAAATAAAAAAACCCACCACACAACATTTTGTATATTTTGCTGTCTTACTTCTTAATTGTATGTTGAAGACAAACATATCTACCATGAGAATGAGAAATGAAGACAATAAAAATAGTTGTAACTGAATGTGTTTTTCTTTTCAGTTAGGTTTTTTCTTTGCACTGGCAGCAAAAGCTATCACAATAGCACAAGTTACAGTTAATCATCCGATTTTTATTGCTGTGTGGTAGGTGCTGACTTAATCTGCATCCTCACTGTATCATCAGTACTGCTATTATTTCAAGCAAAATATTCCAACCACTCTCAAAGCCCAGAAGAGTAAGTCTTTGACATAGTAAGCAGCTGCTCTGCAACTGCAGACTTTCCAGCTGATTATCAGGAAAACTACTTGTCAGGTAGGGTTCATCGGAACCACAGCAATAAGCCAATGCAAAATCGTCAATAGAGTCACTCCCCTATATTTTTGTTTTGAGTGACAAAACAAGATATTTTTGCAATCCGCCCTGATGGCAGTACAACATACCATTACAATTCTACAGAAACCAGCTAAACACTTTTGCCTGTTCTGACACAAATTCCTTGTATCCTTTGGCAGAAAGGATGGAGCAGGTTTCCTCCAAGCACAGACACTACCAGGACCGTTCTATTGTTGCGTGTTCTATTTTAAAAGAATGTGAGGAGCTACCAAATCCTGATTTCCTTTGTCTAACAGCTATTGGAAGCAAATCAGTCACCTGAACTTTGTGATGATGGCTACTATGCAACTATCCAACTAACCAGAAAGCACTAATCCAAAGGGCTATTCATATGGAATATTAGGTCTGTGGGCCTCAGATGAATTTAAGATATTAGAGTAAACGCCAAACCTATTTAACTCTTAAAGAAACAAAATCTCTGCTGCCGATACCAGCGTATACAAGTCATACTTTTGCATCATTCAAACATATCACTTCTCTGTAACCAATTAAAATCAAATAGAGGAGGGAGCCGAGTACAAAAAGAGAAACCACAGCAGCTTTCAGACTGTTTCCAAATGCACTAGAACCAGCAGACAGGATCCCCCACTGGTTTCATTCAGGCCACGACACCCTGGACATGGCTCTCAGCAGCGGAGCTGCATAAGCAGCTCTCAACTCTCCGAGTTCCTATTCTCCCTGCACTTGCAAAACACCATCACCTGAGTCATGCCGTATCTTATCCAGGTTAAAAATACCCCTAAGAAGAAAAGGATGAGTCCCTTGATCTGGCTTATCTACCAGCCCCAGGCACAGCTGCACTGCGTGCATGAGAAAGCAGAGTGGGTGCAGGAACGAGCACCTGAAAGCAAGATCTACTTATACCAGCACTTCTGTTAAAAGCCCGTTAACAGACAAACAGTAGGACTGTTACTTTTTCTGTCAATTGTTAAGTATTTTTCACACAACATTTTGATCTGATGCGTCCTTAATTGAATCAAATGGAAACAAGTCCCATGGTTTGTATGGTTCTGGAAAACCTTGCATTTTGCAGCCCAGAATAACTGGTACTGGGCTAAAATAGTGAAAACCAAGAACAATTTCTAAATCAAACATGAAGCATTTCAACTGAGAAGAAAAACACTTTAAACAGATCTCATAGAAACTACATGCCGAACTCCTTACTGATCTCTCCAGTAGATAAAGCATCTTAAATATCATCAAGAAATAATTTAAGTCATTTTAAGAAGTAAAAAATTAACATATCGAGTTGGAAGCTACAGCATTCTTCCCTAGCTCAAAATAGGCTTTTGCTGAATGAAAGCCTGACTAATACAAAGACTCTTTAGAGACAAAGGTCTGGCAAAGCTTTAGTAAAGCTGGATAAAGAAAATAATTTGTCTTGGATCAAGTCCTCACTTATTTAATCACCAAACTCCTTGCTAGGTTTGAAACATGAAAGTAAGACGAATATCAAAAGGAATTAATAATTATTTGAAATAATCCATACCATACTGCCTTCATTGTTGCCAACCATAGTATTATAGCTTCCAGTTAGTCTTCTCAATTCTGTTACTTCAAAGGTTACATCTAAACCATTTGGAAGGGCATCATCTCCTACATAAACAAACAAACAAATGTATGTTATCTCTAAAGAGCTATTTAAAAAGAAATGCAGACAGAAGATGACTTGAAAACTGGCTGAATTAAATGGTAATAAAAGTCTACACTACAAAAAAAAATGCCTTGAGAAAAAGATGTTGTTTGGATACGAGTGCAAAATTTGGTTCAATCATAGCATGACTGGCTTTAATCATCAACGTGTTAGTTTAATTATGAAATAGTAACATTTGTTTGTTACCTACCCACTAAAAACAAAGATGTACACAAATTCTTACATTAGAATAAAACAGAAATTGAAGTGGTCCAGACATGGCAAGAAGAAAGCCGTCGCTAGGGCAGAGCTCCCAGCACTCTGCAGGTAAGTGCTGAACCACAGAAACCGCCCAGTTCCCTCAGGCTCTGGCTACGGCAGCTGTTCCAAAACACAGCTGTCGGGGGTACCTAATTCTGCTTGAAGCAAATGGGACAGCATCCCATCTCCAACAACCTGCGGGACTGCGCCGCCTTTCCTCCTCAAGAACACAACTTTTCCTCTGCTGAAGAGAACAGCAACGGGTTTGAAAAGCAACCACGAGCCCGGGAATGCCAACTGAGCCTTACTGTGAAACCTGCATACGTTCAGCTGCCCCATATATATACTATAAGCCAATTTTTAATCACAAGCACTGATACAGTTACTAGTATTTCCTTAAGCACCAAGGATGTGCTGATATAATGTCAGTTATATGACGTGTAATAATACATGGAAGTACAGGACATATTTTCAAGCTTTTTCTCAAGTGTTCCTCTGCAACTTTGGACTGAGGGTTGTGTACTGTAATTATCTTAGTGCTGGAAATTCACTCATTTTTGCACATATACACATAACATTTATATACACATAATATTTATATACACATATGCACATATACAGACACATGCAAATACGACTTTTTCATAAGGATAATAGATGTATACACATACATTTGTGTACATACATATGTACCTATGTACATCTAAAATATATAAAGATATAGGAGAGCGTAAGTCACATACACAAAAAGCGTCCAACCTGTCACACAGGAAAATATACATTATAGGTATGCATGTGCCTATGTGTGTATGAGGAAAACGGTGAGGATTAATGAGGCAATACATACCTTGACAGGTATCAATCAGAACCTCTACCTGTCTAAAGATTCCCAGACGAAGCAACTTTTCACGAGCTTCATGCGATTTTCTCATCACCTACAGGATAAGCAGCTCAGTCTTTCAGGTTATCAAAAAATAACTAGGATAGAACAGTTAAAATGCAGCTAAATCATACAATATTCACAGAGTTTGTATACAAAGACACATGTATGTGCCTTCAAGACAGATCACAACCACTTTAACACTTGAATCTGTAAAGAAATAAATTAAACCCAAAGCATGCAGCTCAATTCCTACCTTCTGTTAGTTTGCATCCTAATTGTTACAACACTTAAACCTATTATTCAAATAGGCTTCAGTACTTAAACCTTATGCACCTATTTACAGGGCCCATGCTTTTTGCAAAAAAACTAAACACCCTCATCTGTTTAAATTTAGACCAATTTACGGGTCTAATTGCCAGCTGTACTCCAGAAGGAATCACCACCTAAAAGTGCAAGGACATACAGTCTAACTCACACTTTGATCCATTGTGGAGACTGGCATCGGTTATCTGTGCTGAGATCCAATAATTTCTCTCAAGCAAATTAACTGACAGTGTCACCTAGACAGTTAGCAATTCTCAAACAGGAAGACTGAAGCTGAAAAAATACCTGAGAGTACTGTTTGCCGTCTCACAAGGTCTTTGAGCTGAATACATCAGAAAATACACTGTCTGCCAGTATTTCATATTTAAGTTTGGCTTCCATATCACAAGATCACAATCATCACAAAACTTGACAAAGTTGCCCCATGTCTGAAGGGAGTAGCCCACAGCAGGAAGAAGAGAGAAAATCGTAACTGTAACCTGAATTTTTAAGCAGTAGGTCTGATATTCACTACAGTACTTACATCAATGAGATTTTTAGCCTTGAAAACATCAGAGATTTCATACATGATAATGTCATCTTTGGTCCTTCCAAGTCCATCGAAGTGCACATGCTGAACCACCACCTAAACGGAACAGATGCTGAAACACAAGCACTGAATTCGCATCGAATACTGAGTATCAGAATCACCAGTGCAGGAAAAAAATGCTGCTGTCCAAGTGAAAACCTCTGAAGAGTCCTAGGCTAATTATTGCTAACCTACATTATCAGAAATCAGTGCTATTTACAGTTCTGGAAAGTCGTTCCCTTAACACAAAAATTAAAGAAAAAAGAACTCTAGTACCAAAGCTAAGACTGGTTGTAGCAGAAGATACAGTAACACACTGTAGCTGCTGGGATTTTAGTCCGGAGTGCTGTGTGGACAAGTAAGTCACAACAGAAATCACACCAAGGTATTAAGATACATAAGACAAAACGTGTAGTTAGTCACAGTTGGCTATTTCTTGTACCACTTACACATAAGCAAAGAGATAAAAGAAAAAACAAACAAACAAAACCTACAAGCCATAAATATTTAAACTCTAACTATTAAAACTATTACTACCACTGGAGCATGGTACTTTGAAATGCATATTAAGATCACTACCATTATGAGGTTTTATATTTTCTTAAAATCATTCATCTTGCTATATAATCATCTGAGATAATTTTATCTTAATAAATCACAACACGCTCCAGGTTAGCTGGTACAAATGGACTACAGCGATTGCATTTCCCTTATTTTTCCAACCTTTTCAGTGTATTACAATTGCAGGCGTGTCAAAAAAAATCTGCAAATGCTTTATGTATTTGCATATGATAAAATAGCAGAACAAAAGCAACCTAGCATTACTGCAAACTGCTTAACAAAACCCTATCAGAATATATACATCATGAACTAAATAAAACCCAAACGTTATTACCCAGCTTCTAGTGAGGATGACTCTGACTAGCATAAGGGAAAGGAAAATTTTAACAAAAACTAAAATAACACATAATGTCTCACCCCTCTAGCATGGCTCAACGTATTACGGGCCAAGACAGACATGTGAAATATTAAAAAAGTCACCATCCTCTGCTGAAGTTAGTATTTCTCTTAGTAATGTAATTCTTGTGGTGGCACTTTACCCTAGCCTGAGTACACTACACTCGAGCAGATTAAGGACAGCTGCTTGGTTTGTTCCTAAGCAGCGTGGCAGAAGCAGTAATCTCTTAGGAGAGAGAGGGGACAGCAGCATCTGGAAACAGGTCTATTAGCTCAAAGCTGAATTTTAATAACTCCTGTGGTAGGGAAAAACAGAACAGGAACTAGACAACATCAGATTAAATTCACAGTACTAAATTTAATTCTTTCACATCTCAAACCATAGTTTAAGAAGTTCCCTTAGGAAAAACAATCAAGTAAGGGTGCCAAGACATTTCTCGAGTAAAAAAAACAGGATGATGTTCAGGTACTTACATCCTTGTTTTCCAGAATTTCCTGCTTGGCCTCAGGTTCAACTTCAACTAGTTCAGCTTCCTCTCCCAAGGCACCAAAGTCTGGCCCACCCATTGGAAGAGGCTCCAAACTCTGAAAGCATTAAAGAAAACTGCATGTAATGTGGTACGAGGATTTACAATTTATGGCTTTTGCAAAGGAAAAAAAAAAAAAAAAACCAACTATGGTTCTTGACACTGCTCATCAGATCCAAGGAGAGAAAAAAGCAAAAGGGAAGAACTAAAATGAGGGGGATTACCAGTACACTTGTTATCTACCTGCTTGCTGAAATTTTTAATGAAAGCTGAATAGCTTCTACGTTGAGTGATTTCTCAAGAATACTCTGCACTGTTCCAAAAATAACCTTATTTCTCAGGCATGCTTCCTGTGTTAAAGATGAATTCTACCTTCTTAAAAAAAAAAAAAACAAAACAAAAAACAAACTAGAAAATCAGGGTGTCACTACTCAGTTTGGGTTTTTGGGAGGGAGAAAGTATGAATGTTGAACAATTTAAAAAAAAAAAGGTGTTTTCAGCATGTTACTTTGCTTTGCATATATTTATATGCTCTTATATTTTAATATTTCTTTTAAAAGTATCCTTCCAAGTAATGCTCAAGAGCCTCAGGCCCTATCCATCAGAAGTGAACATTTTAATCAACATGGTTTCCAGCACAGCATGGCTTCATTTACCATCCCTGAAAGAGTCCTAAAATAAGACATATTGGAAGATAACAGATTCAAGCAACAATGAATAGAGGGTTACCTGCAAAAGCAGAGGTCAGGATTGGATAACTCAGTAAATCTACTTTTAGTCTTAAGTCACTAATACAGTACTTGCTGCATTATTTATGGATAGCTGTTTTGCTGGAATAGTAAATTGCTATTACATATGAGAATCAAGTTAAATGAACGCAGAATCCTCCCTCACTCCCAATAATTTTCAGGCAAACACGAAACATTCTGTATCTATACAATGCTGTATACCAGTTTATACTACTGATGGACATAAAACCAAGAATATGAGGAAAAAAAGTTGAAACTGCAATTAATCATGATAATTAGATACTCTGAAGCCTTAACAGCCCCCTGCAGCAATATATTCCTCAGTCTAATTAAACACCATGTAAAAGCCTGCTGGTTTTCAACAGGCTCACAAGAAAGAGGTATTCTACCTGGGATCTTGAGGAAACACCCAGACCATTCTTAGCCCCCAAAACAGGTCAGTGACTCCTTAATCATACCCGAGTTACCTACATCAGTTTTAAACACGCCTATGCAGGGGTGTCTATCCTGAGAAACCCTTCTGTAATGAAGCCTCGAGGCATGAAGAATTCGATGCCTTCCTAAAGTATTTCAGAGCCTACGTAACCTTATTCTTTGAAATTCCTTTCCGACGGTTAAGACACGCTTTTTCTGCCGCTATTACGACCGCTGCTTGTCCTACCACAACAAAGCCTGAAATCTTTATTTTCCTCCCTTCAGCAACGGTGTCGGGATTTGGAGATTTCACGCTCCTGTTCACGAGGATCTCCAAGTGCTTCAGGCGTGTGAGACGCAACCGATCTCTCCGAGCAATGCCGCTGTTTACCGAGAAAGTGCAAACCTACAGCNCCGCGGCCGCTGGGCTTCCCTCCCGGCGGGTCCCTCCCGGCGGCGCGGCGCTTACCCGTGCGTGGACGGTGCCCATGGCGGCGAGGGGCGGCGGGCTGAGGGCCGCTGGCGCTCAAGGCCGCAGCACGGGGGCGGCCATGACAGGCAGCCCCGCCCCGGCTGCCATTGGCCGGAGGAGCCGGGAAGAGGCGGGGCCGAGCGTGCGCAGCCGGGAAGACGAAGTTAAATTGCTTAAAATGGTTACTCGGTACCTGTGCCCCTGCTAAACTACCGAGTTTTAACTAAGAAAGGAGGCAAATGTTTGTTTTCCTCCTCCTGACCCAAGTCGCGACTTACCCCGGTTTTGGATTGTTTCTTTTTAAATGCGAAAAGGTACTTGCGAACTAAGGGATTGCAAAAGAAAGTAGGTTTTTACATTAAGGCGACTTTCAGGTCCCGCGGGAGCACGAACGAGCATCCCCCAAACTTCAGAGTGGTAACCTAAGTTACTACTCTTAAAAAAAAGACACCTCGCAACCATTAAATCTTGTAGATGTTCCGATTTAACTTGCACTAGGCGAATTACACTCAAGAAAGCTTAGAAACGGTGGCGACAGAAGAGCTTGTCTTTTTATTATAGAAAAAGGAGACAAAATGGGAGCTGTGCATAACGGCAGAAGTGGCTAAGGTTGATTTAAGTGTAGTTAATAGAAACTATTCAGTACACGGAACGGAAGCAAAACTTGGCATTCCTGCTTAAATTCTAACACATACCAGTAAAATTTGCAGAACATTATAAAATCAAATTACAGAAAGTTTAAAGTTACAAATAAAGACTATATAAAACCGATCTCGTATCTTCTAACTGTAGTTAAGAGTAACATTTCCAACTTTTCTTGCCAATTTGAAGAAATATACACAGGAGAACTGAACAAAAGAGTTGAAGGAAAATAGCACCAGTCTTCCGTCGTACGGAAAGGGACAGCTTGACCCTTCCTCCCCTGCGCCCCTCCATTCCAAAATCGCATTTAATGTTGTAAAATTTAGCACTTCGAGCTCCGGGAAACTGCAACCGAGAAACGGCTCAAGAGCTGGTCCAATTCAGAAACGCTGCATTTTGCACTTTGACAGACTTCTGGATACCAAAGTTCGGGCTCCAGAGTTCCCTCTCCTGAGCATCACAATCGCCATCGCTGCTGCTCCCATTACAGGGTACTCTCGGTAAGCATCTGTCGTCTCCTCCCTGGGCTGCACCCGAGTTGCACAGAATCCACGTTCTTGAACGAGCAGCTTTCAAATACCACACGCCTGCCCCCAAACACATGCGCAAACTCAACTTTAAGGCCATCACTGTTTCCCTCTACTTCCACAAAATTGTACGAGAGGTAAGAAAACATCAAAAGAGTAGTTAGTCTTAACAGTTATTTGCTTCTCCTAATGCATTCATCCGCTAATGCATTGTCTTTACTAAAATCATGCAGAACCTTTGTAGTACGAAGTGTTTAAAAATGCTCATCGCTCAATACAGGTATGATTTGGCTGACTTTCAAGCCGTTATCTGAGACCTTTGCACAGGCCCCTGGAGAGCCATACTTCCAGTAAGGCTTACACGTTTGCTGCTTCTAACCATCGGGTCTTGGAAAACCTCCTTCGGGTTATCATACCTCACCGAGACAGGAGGGACCCCTTTTTTCACCCCTCCTTTAGCAAGAGGGAAGTGAAAGAAGGGAAGGAAAAAAATCTCTCAAGCTGGAGGGGAAAAAACTGAGAATGATTGGGCAGCAATTAGAGAGAAGACCTAAACATCATTTACCACTTGCTACATGTTGATTTTTGATAACATCTTCAGTAAAGTTTAACAACTGCTCAAATTGCTGTTTGCTACTAATCACAGTCACTACCTTACCTACTTCTCAATGCTTAGTTAGGTATTGAGCACAAAAAAAGTCCTCTGAAATCACTGACACTGGACCTGTTTACACTTCAGGGGAATGCGTCCCACTTCTTATGTCTTTTTCCCTTGAAGTATTTGAAGAGGGAAAGAGCCAGAGAGGTAATATGAACTGTGGAGTATGTACGACAACCTAGAATAATACCGTTCCTACAGTATCTCACACAGACAACTTTTCCATAAACACAACAATATGTTTAAACATAAGGCAAATGGCCACTGGAGGCCACTAAAAAGCTCGTTTGCCTATTTCCCTTTATGAACTAGAAGTCCAATTTCACTTAAGTGCTATGAAAGTAATCCAAACACATAATATTGTTAAGAATTGTATTTTTAAAAAGCTTTTGTTATCGATGCTTGTTTGTCTAACAATCTGTTTATAGAATTTACACTTCTATGCTGAAAGTAGATTTTTAAAAACATGTATTTCCAGAGAGACACTGTTTACTACAAGTCTTACTACAGTTGACTGAGCTGGTGTTTCGACAGAATTGTAGTCTGTCACTTAGTGTAGCAGCCACTGTTCTTATAATCCTTAAAACAGTAGAATTCCCAAGGCAGATTTGTCAGGACGCTGTAAACAAATAATTTTCCAAGACTTATTGGCAATAAAGAAAGTGATCTTTAGTCCTTTAGGATTTAAATTCCTCTGCCAAATTGGAATTTTGGAAACTGTGGAATCTACTTCCAAATTAATACTCTGGAGCAGTTTGGAAACTTGTCTCTGAGGAAGAGTCAAAATCTATTTCCAACCCAGACTCATCAGAATTGGGGAGAAAATTAGGATAGGAGTGTAAGTCTGAATCCTCTTGCATGTTAGCAGAAGCATTTTTCATAGCTGAGTGCATGAGGCATGAAGATTCCCAGAGCCAGGTTTCAAGGTCCGCAGAAGAGTGAGGCATTTTAAGGTGGCAGTATGAAGAATGAAATTCCATAGTAGATGGGATAGTTCGACATTTTCTTAGTGATGCATAACTGTCTTTCCTGTTTAAAAAAAAGAAAAAAAGATTATTAGTGTTCCAGTGACGTTTCTATTACTGTTCAGATGTCTGACAGGGAATCTGCATATAAGGAAGAACAGTAAGAGGAAAATAGTTATTTCTAAATACATTTAGTGAGTTAGGATATGGGACAACAGGAAAAGGATCTTGAAACAATCACATGTAAAAGAGGGGCACTCCGCCATTACGTGTTGTCCTCAGAAGTAGGTACAAAATAGTTACACTAAAAGATCACACCGTTCTGAAGAGCTCAGAAGGGTAGACCCAGTTTGTACATTACCTCTTAAACAGTCCTGATCTCCCCCCAGCGATCCACTTGGAATATTTGCCGATTTACCAATGACAGCACTAACAACATTAACAAAAATAGTCTCAACATTTACAAGTTGAGTAGCAAATATAGTTGTTCAGCTTCCCAAACGCCATCTCTGCATTCCACGTCACAACCAGCTCAGGATCACCAATCCTAACAGCCGGAACAGAACTTTCCTACGCTCTAAAGCAACACCTGAGTCACCAGGTTAGTCTTTTCCTGTTTGAGAAAGAGGGAATGGAAGCTGTCACCAAGAATACCCGTTTTTTTTCTTTGAAGTTCTCTCTCGTCTCTTGCAGCGCTTTTGGGGAAAACCCCAAAACAACCCACAACATCCCCTCTCACACACGAAAAAAAACCAACTCACCATACACACACTTCAACACCAGTTTCCATACCTGAAGTTTAGGTGCACTAGAAGATACCATCCACGAGGTTAAGTTTCCTAAGAGGATTTTCAAACTGTAAACAGCGCAAAATTTCATGAGATTTAAGTTTGATTCCCAAACAGAAGCTAGATCTGATGACATAAGGGGAGGAGCGTAAAAAAAGGCGGGGGGGGGAGGGGAATTACTTTCTGCAAAAGCAGCACTAAGTTCTTGGTGGATCCTGAAACACAGTACAAGCCCACGAAGAGTCACCTGTAGAATATAATGCAGGATTCTACACACAGAGCCTTGGGACCTAGTTACCTGAAGAGGGAATCCACTTAAGGGAAGGCTTCAGAAAACGTAGAAGTTTGCCAGTTCAGTGGGAGCTGACCACCCTGAAGATACCATAAAAGCATACAGCAAAAGCCACGACCACCATGTTCTGTTTTATGGCCAAGAGCTTCTCTTTCCACAAGAGAGACAATGTTTCTGGTTAATCACTATTAATCATGACTCAATGACCAAATGGGAAGTTAGATCTGAGACAGTCTTGTGATATTGTGCCTTCCAAATGCCCATTTCAGATGAAGAGTCTCACGATTGGTAAGGCTGGAATATGAGCAACATCAAGAACCTGCTAAATAAAAGCAGGAAGATGACTATACCCACATTCATCGTGTAATGGAGTCAGAAATATCAGTAAGAGAAGAAGGAAAAAAGGACACTGGATTACATGTGGTATCAAATAACTGAAGAGATGACAGTAGGATAATAGCAAATATATACCAAGAACTACATTTCTGCTCAGGGAGATGGCCTCAAAAGCCAACTAGTGTTGTACAAGAAAAGGCTTTAACTGATTTCAGAAAGGGAGAAGAGAGGCTATTTGTATACAGGAATTAACGGCTTCTGAATTCTGGATAAAACTGGGTATTGTAAAAAGAAAATACCTTTACAACCTAATATTAAAGCCACCTTTGAATACTTCCAAAGGGGGAAGGAAACCCAAGCTTCAACCTCAGTTAAGTCTTCCATTAAGCCAGAACCTTTAACAGTAAGTTTGACTACTCTGTACTTCTAAGGGATGGAGCGTATGAACCTGATCGTTCGCGATGCCAATCCAGAACCTGGCAAAGCTTCTTACAAGGAAGTAGGATCGAGCAGTTCTTCTCAGACATATCAAACCTGCATTTCTGATGGGTCAGTGTATAGCATCGCCTGGGCAGAAAAGCATCTTTGATCTTCCTTCTTCTCTAACTTTATTACTAAAAACAGGAAGACAAAAGCTCAAGAATTCTTGGCTCAAATAAAAGGGTATTTTTCATTTTCATTTAAAACTGTGCCGTATGTAGAATACGGCAATGCTTTAATTGAAGTAACCGCTGCAGTTAGGAGTCTCCAGTGCTACAGCTATCTCTTGGAAGCTTTTCTAAAGCATTTAAGAATTCTGTTCACTCCCAATAGCTTTTCGGACTAATTTCTCCCCCCCCCCTCTTCTTCTACCACCTCCTACCCAGCAACTCCAGGAGCTGAGACAACCATCAGAAAAATTACAGTAAAATAGATAGGACCTACTCTGTTGAAGTCTGGATTTATGCTTTTTCAGACCAAATCTTAGGCAACTTCGGATTTATAAGCATGTGGGCCTCAGAGAGACCCTATGTTTCTCTGCTTATAGCACTACTCTGACACGGCTGTGCAACTCCATGTTCCAGCAACAAGCCCATTTTTTAGCAGGAAAAACTAAGCTGAATATTGGTCATATTCATTTTGTGAAAGTTTGCAGAGCTCCTTGGTTGGGCAAATACTACAATCCCCATCAAAAAGTGAAACAGTAATGGTATTCTTAGATTCATACTGAGGTGAGTTGTCACAGATCCCTCCACACGCATAGCGCTACAAAGTTTAGCAGAAGTAAGAAGTCTGAAAGGCTGAATCTCACACCAGCTTGGTAAAAGCCCCATAATGAACCTAGTTACAACCAGGTTACAGTAGAGGTTTCTCTTCCATGGAACTAGAGGTTCCTCAAAATTTTCCATATGTGTCTTATTTTAGTTCTTCCCAACTACCTTACATGACTGTCCTTCATATTCATCTACTTTTTAACTCTTACAACCTTTCCTGTTCAGACTCCGAAGAACCTAGACTTTCTCCCAGTGTTTTCCAGTTCCTACCTGCTCCATCTGATTTAGAACACCTTGAGCAACCTTTTCCTCCTCTTTTCTTCCCAATTGCTCCAACTACTGTGGAGCAGAGAAGAAACAACGTCCCTGTTCTGAGTCCAATGCCTGCTCTGTAACCTACCCCTCTCCCCAAAAAGCTTAAGCCTATCAACAGGCAACACCTCTTCATCTATAATATGCAGCAGTCGTTGATCAGTTACAAACAAGAAGCACCAGAAAATATACTTAAGGATACAATGCTAAGGATTAGAAGCGGCGAGAACTGTTTTGTGTTACCTTTTAGAAAATTATTAAATCCTGTTTTAAGAGTGAAACTTAGTACTTGAAGCTCCGACAAAAGAGAGAGAATGTCTAAAAATGCATCATTTGCATGGAGGCACACTCCACTTTACCTGTATGTATAAAACAGCTTGGTTTTAGCCTGGGAATAAACTGTACCAGCAATCCGACAAAGCTGTTCTTGCATCCATCGAACATCAGCAGGCATGTCAGGAAACCAGTTTACTAACCTACAACCAAAACACAATTGTTTGGTAAGCAGTGGATCTAATCCACGTTTATTTTTACATACCAGGTCCAACATCCAACAAAATAACATGGTTTTCAGCCTCCCCACGTTAACTCCTCCACCAAGGTCTCCAGTTCTTCCCATCTGAATTTCCACCTAGCTCACTCATCTCTTTTCTACAAGCTAAGAAAAAGGGCAGCACAGACCACTGCATCTCTGATCTATGCCAAGTGGCTGACCAGTACGTGCATTCCACGCCCTGTGACCAACATTTAGGAAGCCTGCAAAATACTCCTGTCTCTGAGACTTCTTTCTGTGTGGTAGGAACTTTCTGGTCTGTTTAAAGTTAGCTGGAAGAAGAAGGAAAAACACAAGAAAAGCACAACAGAAGAACTAATAGAAGGCAGAAACAGAATATCATAAATGTATATTTTTCTTTATGACACTCTTTACAGAAGTCAGTTACACTGGAACGGGACAAGGGGGAAAAAAACACATAAAAATTCTGTTGAAACTTGCTTCCTCCCCCCCACCAAAAAATGGCACAGAAGTGTCACATTAAGTGGCACAGAAAGAAAGTATTTTACTGGAGTTCTACGTGGTCCCATTCACAAAACATTTGATTTTTCAAATATTTTCTAAAGGTAGTAATGACAACTGCTGCTCAAGGACTGGAATTCTCTTAAGCAAGAACAAAGCTTAGGGTTCACGGTGCACTCATTTAGCATAATTTCTCCTTTAGGAGAATTGAAAAACTTATAAAATTAAGCCCTGTTTCAAGAGCACAACTTTCAGTCAACCTAAACAAACCTGGTAAGAAAATGTATATGGCGAGTAAACACTGGATTTCACTCCTGACTCCAGAAAGAAGCTAAAGCACAAGAACTATCCCGACAGAGTTCAAATATCACTGCAGAATATGGTAATAGTAATAAAGAATATGCTCCTGGACAACACAATTAAGGCTGCTTCTTTCAAGCAATTACGAGACAGCTACTAGTAATACGAGCAACTTGTTTAGGAACCTTCTTCATATGTTCATTTATCTAGCCTTAGACTATAGAGGCTTTAGGAGGATGCATTATGTAGGTAGAAATAACGGTCTTTGGACAGTTACCACTTGAACGCTAGAGTAACGAATGCCTACAACACTGAATAAGCTCTCAATGAGTAAATTTCTAAAAGTGTAATAATTCTAAAAAGGTTCATTAAAAGTTCCTTACCGCAAAGCAACAGAGTAAGCAGACTCCACTGGTAGTGTATACGGTAGCATCAGGTAGGATATCACCCGCATTGGGAAGAGTTTAGAGAACTGAGTGTAGAATCCATTCTGTTCTTTACAAGCTTCCTGCAGTGCTTAAGAATAATTGGGTTCGAAAAAGATGTTAGACTATTTGAAAACAGTTTAAATAATTTGCTCAAAGTTTGGTAACCTTCGGTCAACATTATCAAGTGTTACTGAATAAGGCTCAGATAGAAAATGAAAGAATTAATCTCAAGGCGCTCTTACCATAAACCTTCTCTATGCTTCTTGAAAATATAGGAAACACAGACTCATACCACAGGGACAAAAGGCATTACGTTAAGCAATAGAAGTTCACCTCTCCAAAGATACTTATGTATTTTAGACAGCATTCCTGACTTTAAGTTAGAGACCTTGTAACTCTAAGGAGTTTATCTCAATTCTAGAGTTCCACATATTCCAGTCGTTACATGTAGTTGTAAAGAAATATCACACTTCAAATATTGTTCTCCTAGGTCACTGGGTTCACAAATTTCAGACCTTGAAAATACTGATCAGCATCCACAAAGAAACCTAGGTAAAAGTTATAGATTAAAGAAATATCAGAAGTGGTTTTGGTCTAGTAACAGCTTATTAAAAAGACTGGAAAGCTAGAGAATTAGAAATCTACAGATGCCTGTTTTAAAAATAAGATGGGAACAACCAGTGTTTGGATTTGAGGTACACCTTTGCTGTGAAACATATGCTTACAAAAATACTGTGCACATACAAAGTTTATCGAAAACCAAATGAGAATTCAATTCACGACTCTGCAGTGTTGAAAGTAGCTCCTTCCTCCTGCTTCAATCTTATTTATGTAGCTAAATCAAAATGTACATGTTCAGGTTTCATACGTATTAAAGAACTTTTTTGGGTTAAGCTAGTCTCTAACATCACAGGCAGTTGTAAGATTAAATAAAAAGCATCTTATACAAATTATAAGAGTAAGCAGGGGCAAAAATAAAGCTTGCCATTCAAAGTCACAGGAAACAATCTGAAGTATGTACCTTTACGAAGTCTAGGAGGCAGACTCTCAAATATGCTCTTCTCCAAAGGCCATGGATTTTGCTTCAGCTGGTCATTAAGCACTTCCATTTTCAAAGTTTCTACTCTGTTATTTTCTGTCAATTTTTTTTTCTTCATAGGGTCAATGTGTTGTGCAGCCTCATGAGGATTTCTTTTTGTGAAGGACAAGTGGATATAAATTGAGTCACTCAGAATACCTGAAAGAGTCAAGAGCTTCCACTTAGGCTTGATCGACGGGTCTTCAGACTACCTGTACAGTACCTGTAGTCTATGTATCTGTACAAAGGCCTATGCTGAGGGAACATTATCTACCCAATGTCAAATACACTTGTTCTTATAATCCCACAAATGTTTAATCACACTGATGAATGCTCTTTTGCAGGTTTAGGTCTTACTTTAAAAAGGTTCTAAAGAAAAGGAAAAAATGAACAATTAACTGAAACCATACTGGAAACATACAGTCATTCACCAAAGTTGTTTTCCAACAAGAAAGCAAATGATTTAAAGGAGAGGAGGAAAGTTGATTTAATATTTACTTGAAAGAAAACACCTAAAACACATCAGATGTTTGGGAAATTTGACATGGCAGGTATCACAAGAGTACTTGGGAAGCATTGCTACAACAGGGTGGAGAAGGAAAGCAAGTAGAGTACAATATTGTTTTAAGATATATCCAAAGTACAGATATAAATCAACATTGGTTGCCTTGCAAAACTGGTGACAATTAAGAAATGGCACTGACAATTACCTTAGAAACAAGCACTGGGTAATGAGCACAAAGTGAAAACTACAAGAAGGGTATTTATACATGGATTCCAGAAAATCGTTAGACAGTTTTAGAGAGAGAGAGAGACTACCAAATTTGACTAGGATCCATAACTACATACAACAGCATCTGTATCCTACTTACAATTACTCCTAAAAGACAAATGTCAAAAGAATATACAGTGAATTTAGCAAAAAAGTCATCTGAAGTGTTACAGACAGGGGGAAAAAATTAACTGCTACAGTTGAAATAACTTAACAAGAAAGGAGATGCATAGTGAATGAGTTTGGAAGGGTTATAATTATCACTGAGTAAGCTTGAAGCAAGACGAACCTGTGACAGAATAAGAACAAAGGTGATCACAGGATCATGAGTGTGAAAAGGAGTACAGTAGTACAATACACAGAGGACGTGGGGGAAAGACACCAAGGAAGAGCTGCAAGGAATCTCGGACATTAGTGTCAAATGGAAACATGCACACAGGAAACCTGTGGGTGTAGCACAGCAACACAAATTACAGGCTCTTTGTATAGCTTGGGCTTTTAATTACCTGGTAAAAGGTATAAAGCAGGACTCTGTCATTAAATATCTAATCTTATTACTAGAAAACCAAACTATTAAGCAGAACCATGACATTCTTTAACAGTAAAGAAAATTGTTCCAAGAAAATGTGAATATTTAATGTTTAGTTATAACAGAGTATAAGCAGTGAGCACATCAATCTGTAACTGCATTACAACACTGCAGCTGGTACTATCTGTAATAGTGCAAACATCACATTTCAGTTTCCATTCCTCTAATCCGACCCAGTACCAATTTGCTTCTGCATCCAAAGGCTCCAGGAGCTAGGGATATTTACCACATGGTTAACTTCACGCTAATATCAAGTTACTGTCTTTAACTTGTTTGTCTCAAAGTCTGCAAAGCAGTAACATTTATTAATATAAAATATGTTACTAGAATTCTAGGAATAGAGCAGAGCAACTTTCAATTCTTCTTCCTAAACTTATCGGGGTCCGAACAACTGCTACATTACAAGTCGTCTTTCACAATACAGACTAAGGATTTGTCTGTGACCGAGTTTATATTGTTGTTAGCCAACTCCCAGTTCTGGACTATAAGGCTTTACCTAGAAATTCACTTGGATTATAGCAGAGAGGAGGTGATAAGAAGATACAGGTTTCACAGGAGTGGAAGACAATAGCCTATTCCTATCCTTCAGAATTAACACAAAATAAACTAATGATACGATTTCCCTAGAACTGGAATTCTTCGGTAATTTCACTTAACAATACTTTAACATTCACTTCACACGAATTTGACAAAAACTCAAAAGTTCAATTTCTGCGTGGCAGCACAACTTACCTCAAGTGAATAGTTACTACAACTACGTGATTTCTAAGAGAACTGAACTTATATCATGATCCCTTCAAAAACCTCAAAGACCTAGCCCCTTCTTAGCTACATACAACCCCCTTGCCCTTTTGTTTTTTATTTTTTAACTCAGGTTAAGACCACATCATCAGTAATTATCCACAAGTGTAACATACCATTCTCTTTCAAGAATTTAAGAGCATCTGAATATCCTTGCTCACAGATCTCTCCTAGAACCTGCAAGCACAGGGTAAATGAGTCAGACAAATAAAAGGAGATTCAACTTAAGCGCAACAGTTTGCAGAATGAAAAGCTACTTCCATCCACCCTCCATTCTTCTAAGAAAAATTTACATTAACAATTGCTATAATTCAACAGATTCAGGTTAATATGCCTATTGTGATGATGCATACATGATCATGCGTGCATGAACTTATCTTTCAGCTATGACAGATGCACTGAATTATTCACCTAAAAGGACGGCATTCTAACAGTTTGCAAGAATTTCCTCCCCTTTTGTTTCTTTGACTAGCCTTTCAGCAGATGCAAGCAACAATGAGACAGGGTGGCTTGGAGTATGCCAACTCCCCTCCTTCCCTCCCAGTGCTTCCCACTTCCCAAAACTATGAAAAGTCAGCTGTGCAATTCTCATGCTCAAACTCAGACTTAGTCTTCCACATGAAAACATCTTTCACCAGATGCAACACCAGCTCACCTACACAGTAGTCCTAGACAAAAAAAATAAAAAAAAAATTAAAGCCTACATAAGTAGAATTTAACATTTTTCTTCAAGTGGTCAGAAAACCCTCAATTAAAAAAAAAAAATCTATACAGGAACATTACTTCTCCTTGTAGTATATCGCAAACCAATTGGCAAAGTCTGTTTTCATTTTTTCAGCTTCCACAACAACAATTCAAGTGCATTTCCCTCATCAGATCTGCAATTAACAGCACGTAGCAAAGTTTAAAGGCAACTTGCCTGCATGAAGTATTAATTGAGAACTATACAAAATCACGAAGCTTTAAAACTTCTTCTAAGTTCTGCAGCACCTGGTTAGCAGGTAAACATGAAAGGACTACAAACTGACAGTTATTAATTTACCTATGTTGATTTTATGATAGAATCCCATGCTAATTCCCAAATAGATACTGAAAGCCAATAGCAGGACATGCATTTTTAGTCTGAGAGAGACTAAAAATAAAGAGAATGAAGACAAACTATGAAAAAAATAGGAACAAGAAAAGAAATGTCACCAGAAAAGTTTATATGACTAGATGAAATGCTAAGATGACTGTAGCTTTCTGCAACAGTGAGGCTTTTACGTGGAAAGATGCTTTAGCAACTACATGAAGGCAGTGACTTACCTTAGGTTCTGGTGGAAAGAGTGCTTGTGTTAAACGATAAAGGTTCCCCAGACTGAGCTGAATGCTGGTGTTGGTCACATTCATTTCATGAAAGTTGGCAGAATTCCCCTTCGGACAGATATCACACTCCCCAGCGAAAGGCGAAACTGTGATGGTATTCTTAGATTCATAGTGAGGTAAGTTGTCACTGATTCCTCCATCCACATAGCGCTACAAAAATTAACAGAAATAAGAAGTCTCAAAGGCTGAAAATTTCAAACTAGCAGATTTCCCATGCAAGAATTAAATAGCATGTAAGACTGTAGCAGAACAGCCTCTGCCTATGCGCCTGGGCTAAACATTTTGAGTAGCATGTTTTGTCTTCCGATGCCAGTTAAAAAACATTCCAGCGTACTCTTCTAGAGCAGCCTGTTCCTACTGGTCAGCTTTCTTGGACACTCTTTAGATTCAGCAGCCTGCAGCTACTGACAAACTTCCTATAGGTGTAGAATGCAATCACCAAAGTACACGTGCAATCACCAAGTCCTTTGTGGAAGTATCAGGTACAACAGAACAGGTTTGGCAGAGGAGGAGCTGTAGCATGCAGCCTTCTCGTGAAATTATTAAAAGGTGGAAGTGAGCATCTGAGTCACTGTTCTACAGAGGTAAATGGTTTTAATGATTTGGAGTTTCTGCCTATCTGCTCCCCTTAGTCATTTTTTAATCTAAAACCATTGCTGTGTTTGAAAGGGGTAAAAAAACCCCAAACACACCACACCCAAAAGCTTCGCAACTGGCAGATAGATATACCTACTGAAAGTTGTCCTCAAGTCTTTGTTTTAAGTATATATGCATGAAGCATGAAGCCAGTGAATAGCAAGATGCTACGAAGTTTAGTTACGTGACATTCCACTGCGTTTAAGCCCTACAGGAGTCCTGCCAAGCATATGCAACTGTAGGATTCTTACCAAGTTACATCAAAAATGCCTCCTAAGCATCAAAAACATATCAAAATAATTGCACAGATCAAAAGGAAACAATGATTCCTTCTTTCCCCTTCCCTAAAAATAGGACCAAATAAAGCATCGTTTGTATGCTTTTGTACTCTGAACTAAGCCTTTTAAAATAACATTGTTGTCTGGTGACAAGAACTGAATAGCCAGATTAGCCTGGATCCACCTAAACCTTGGATTCAGTCCAACGTCCTGTTTTCATAACACCTTTAATCTGGAAGAGTTTAAGGAGACATGCAAGGTTTAGAAGTACAGATAAAGAAAAATCCCTATACAGTTCTAATCACTTTTGCTTAAATTTCGGCATGAAGAAAATACTTTTCATGTCTATCCTTGACCTTTTAGCACTTCCAAATTGTCTTGAGAACAGCCTGTAATCAACCCTGTTAGATGTTTTAAGTTTTCTTCCAATATTCTTCCCCTCTCCTTGTGTAAGGAGCACCAAAGTTGGAAGGAAAGCAAATGCAAGTTAATACAACACTCAACAAAAAGCCATGAATGTTACTGCCTTGATTTGAAATGCACGTCTGCTTCCAGACCTGTTAATCAAAACACCTAGAACAAACTGTAACTTTTCTGCAGTTGTTGCCCCTTTAATGGGGGATTTTAGAAAACCCAGTATAGCCACAAAGCATTAAGAGGTTTTGTAACCAACAGTTCCTGTGAAGTAATAGAACAGACTAATATACTGGCACTACCTTCAAAAAGCAACCTTTCTTACACTGAATACACATGACAGAAGACATCAAAACGCTTTGTTTATGTCTAACTGAACACGGAACTTTAATCCAGTTTTAAGGCAAGATGACAATGATATACAATAAACTATCGTACAAGCTTTTTTTAAAACAAACAAGTATAAGTGACCCTTCCTATAAATTTGTGCAGGTAAATTAGCATCACTTTCTTCAGTAAGTATTTATCCTTAAGTTAAATACTTGCTACCTTAGAATACCCTCTTTTAATTACTGCATCAGCAAGCAAGAAACTTAAGAGAGAAAGAGAGCAAGCGTGTGTGTGCGTTTTGCAGGGTGAAGAGGAGATATACGTAACAGATCTTCCACACATTTAGTGTTTCCTTGCTTCTTTGAAAAGTTGTAACATACAGCTACAGTTCTAGAAGCCTTTTTTTTATTATTTTACAGTAGGGTAGCCAAAAAAACATATGCATTATCTCTTAAAATTTTCAGAATAGCTAGAACTATTTTTAGATCTTAACAATAGAGACTTACCACACCTCTAAATGACGGTGGAATTAGGCCACAATAAATAGGGACAAATGAACTACAGATTAAAGCCTGTAGGAAAATGAGACCATATAAATTAAAGGGCAACTATTATATTATTGAAATTATCATTTATCTTTATCTCTTTAGATGTTAGCAAAAACAAGCAAGCAAGCAAACAAGAAAATCCCCAGCAAGTACACTTGAATAAAAAGAAGGGGGGGGGAAAGAAAGGATATTATCAAGCATTATTTTGAACAGGATGAGGGTATTCCACACTTCTTTTTTAGAATGTAACCATGCTCCATCGAAAAAAATGATAAGAAGACTTGCTAAAAGACCATTTCTGGAAACACTAATTAGCAAGGAAAAGCTAATGATCGTTCATTCAAGTGATACATTTTCTGAGTAGCCAAAGCTGCTAACTGTGGGACACAAATATCAACATTCTGGGATCATATTAAACTAGCTTTGTAACTGATACTAAGAATTTTAAAAAGCTATTTTTGACTGTTTCTTGATCTCTTCTTTCATAATAATGACCTTGAAAAAAATCTTATTCGTGAAAGATATAGTTTCATTAGATACACTACACTTTAAAGGCACTTACCCTTGTTAAGATTGATCCCTCGCACCTATTCACTAAAACGGTTCACAGATACATTGACTGGGAAAACTAGTAAGTGAATTTAGGGTAATGAAGCTTGAATTCATCTTTAAAATGCTGTCAAAGTCATAATATCCTAAAATGTTTAAAATGGAAATCCAATGGATGATGTTAAATGGACTTAAGATTGCAGAAACTTCTTAAAGTTGTCAAAAATAAACATACCTGGACAACTTCTTCTTTAGAGTTAAAATTAGATATCAATGCATTTTTACCATCTGATACTCTGGTTAGTGAAATACAGAGTCTGCCCGATGACAACTGGTGAGTGTTTTCTGGAAGATTTCTCATCAGTCCGTCTCTTATTATCTTCATCACATTAAAGGAAGGATGAAGAGGACCAAGATTTCGCTTTCTAGCTTCTTTGGCCAATGCCAGAACATCTGCACAAGCTTGAGCTGAAAATCAAATGCATTTAATTTAAGAACAAAAGATATGTCAAAAACCAAAAAACACACTTCCAGCAATTAAGCATGTCTAGGCCTCCAACTTTTCTCTCTGATTGCTAGCATGAAAAATTCAAGAGCTTTTTACCAGATAAAATAACTGTCCACTAATGTTTAACAGAATTTAGCTGTCTTTGGAGGAAAAAAAA
>VZTL01066149.1:24263-35181 GCA_013400535.1 Scopus umbretta | reverse complement strand
TGGTTAACAGTACAACTTAAAGTGGTAATGGTTTCTTGCCCCTTTCTTAAGTGACCTCCTAAAAATCAGTACTTGGCTTGACATCTCTAAGTCTATAGGAGAAAAGACCCCTGAAAACCTGGCACAGAAACTTTGCAGTGCAGTGCATATTGCTTTCAGTTAAAACAAAAAATTACCTGGCAAGGAAAAAAAGAGAAAGCATAGCATTAAGCATGAGAAATAACATACACAAAGCAAGATGAATAGAAGCTAAATATTAGAATTTGAGACCAACAGATTAGTAAACAGACCTAGATATTAATTCCAAGAAGTTTGTTTTTGTTGTTTTGTTTATAAGAAGCCCCAATTATCACATATTCTGTGAGTTTAGGTCACACATGCAGGTGTTAACTTGTACAAGACAGTTTAAAAAAAATATTTGAAGTGCCCTTCATCTTCATTGATCTCAGAATAAGCGTTGTGAAAATAATTACAGCAGCAAACGTAACTATGCTTGCATAATATCAATTTTCTGCAACTTGATCAAATATTTGACCCATTTCTGTGGAAGTTTCAAAATACAGTTAACTCCAAACCAGCAAAATAATTATCATGTCAGCAAAAAGCTACTTCAGCTTTTATATGTGGCCATACACAAAAGCTACTTAAGTTTTCAACTTTCCATAGAAAGTGGTGATTATATTTTGACTGAACAAGGGCTCTGACCCAGACGACAAGAATGCGAGTTCCATTTACTTAACTAATAAGTATGGGATGCAGTACACTGAAGAAGCAATTATTATGTAAGGAAAAGATAACTTAGACAGCAGTCAAGTCACAGCAGCATCGAGGTCATCAGGCTTAAAAATAGTAAATCTGTTTCACTACTTCCAGGTGAAACCAAATTAATTACCATTTCAAGGTGTATTTTGGTTGCACCTCCCCTAAATGTAGGTATATCTTTCTCAAAATTTAGTTTTAACTTTGTTTCATTAAACATCATCTGAATTTTTACATTGTGTTACTGGTAGATCTTAGTTGAACAACAAATGTTAAGAAACATAAGCCTTCCCTCATTGCAGTGCTACTCATAAGAAAAAAAAATCATGGCCCATTCAGAAGTAGAAAAAATGCCCAGTAATAAGTGCAGTATTTTTTTAATAAGAGCTCTAATATGGATGCATTTCCAGCTCATTTAGATTTAGACTTTTTTTTTTACAGCCATGCTCACTATACAGCTACCATGCAATCATAGTCAAATGGTCTCAGGTGCTGTTTTCAGGATGTATTTTATTTTTTAATATTTTAAATACATATTTTACATATTTAAATATAACATTTTTATAATGATAGTATGATAAATACATGTTTTAAACTATACTTTTTATATATATATTTAGATGTTTTATTTCCTGTTTTATGAACAAAATTGCTGGATTAAAAAAATCAGTATCCTCAAGGCTTAGAGTCAATAATTAGGAATGTGTACACTTGATTGTGCATTGCAGAGTATCCAATACTTTACACTATTTAACATTCAGAAAAAAATTGCCACTAATATACCTTTCCTACAAAAAAGTTATTACTATGTGCAGTATCTGCTTCAAGATTTTAGTCAACTTTAACAGAAATTTATCAGCTTGAAGGAGTATTTTCCATTAAAGCTAAAACCAGAAGACAAAATTAGGCAGATGCTTATTTTACCAATATTCAGGATATATATCCAGTTTGGTTTTAAACTTATGAAGGTTCCCCCCTCTAAACAGCATTTTAGTAAGACAGAATAAAATGTTGAAGTTCTGCTAAGTACTTCTTTTTGAAACAATCCTGCACTGCAAGTCAGCATGGGACTGCTAAAGCTTAGAGATTTCCTTAAAATCTAAGTCCCAACACATAAGAAATAAACGTGGATAATTAACTGGTCTTCTTATTTCCAAGTGAAAGCCAAATAAAAGTAAAGAAAGCAACTTCAAATTCTATAAACTATACCCTAGCACCGTCTGCTGGACAGCCAAACACAAGAAGAACTGATAGTAAAATATATCAAGGTTAAGGGAAAGAACTCAAAATTGCATACAGATGATTATGGAAGTGTAATTTTTTTTTTTTTTCAACGTACAACAAATAAGATGGATTCTGATACATCTCATATATGTAGCATACAGCAATACAGTAGCATTTTTTTTTTCAGTTTCAACACAAGAAAAGCTACTTCTCTCCTGTTTACAACTTCAAATCAGAACTTGACTACCTACTTTTAGGCATATTGCCTCCAAACTCAATACCCCTTAGAAGTAGCTTGCCTCAAACAGTTTGATAGTTCTTCACAAAAAATGTAGGATTTGGTAGCCTTAATTCACAGGACCGGTTAAGTCTTCTATTTTAAAAATGCTTGTTGTCCTGTTTTATCAATAAAATGGTTGGATTAAAAATCAGTATCACCAGGGATCACAGACAAGAATGTAGAAACATATAAACTTGACTGTGCATTACAGAGCACACAATTCTTTACACTCTTTCATGTTCAGAAATATTTGCCACTACTAACACGCCTTTCACACAAAAAAGGTTATTGCAATAATGTGCCTTATGTTACGTGCATTACGTTATGTCAACTTCAACAATAATTCATGACCTTCAAAGGAGTTTTTCTATTCAAGTTCTAGAAAACTATGTAAGTGAAGTCTGCTATGCACTGCATTGTAACTTTAGCATTTCTGATAATGGTACCTTGTTAGACGGCAAGAAAAATTCTTACCCTGTTAAAGCTGTGCTCATGAGAATCTTCCAGCTGTCCATTGCTAGTCACAGGAATTTCTGCCGCTGAATTTCTGGGAGAGTCTTGAGCCATTGCACCTTCCTATAGTATAAGAAGAAACAGGTTAGCATTTGTCTTAAATTTCCAATGAGTGATCTATATGAAAATACTTGATGTATAGGTTTCATAACAGATGATTTTATTTCAAACTTCTATTGGTAATATTCTGATGTCCTAGGCCTGTACACATTCATTTAATCATCCCCAAATCACATTAACATGCTAGCACTGTTCAGACGGAAGTAATTTAAAGCTTCAAGATCTAAGAGAAAAGGAACACTAAAATTTAACCCATTAATATGGGGGGAGGGGCGTGTCAGACACAAATGAGACACGTGGAGCCAGACAAATATTTTCATGCACACTTGACCCTTAGCATAGTTTATGTATCTCAAACTATATAAAAGGTGAGCTTGGCTTAAAAAAAAAAAAGTACCAGCTAATGATAAGCAAGAAATATTAGAGAAGTGCCATGAGTTAATTCATGTATTACAAAAATAAAAGTAACCATTCCAAACGTTAAATTAGTTTAACGTGCTTCTTATTTTGTCATAATAGTGCCACCTTCTGACTAAACTGCTGGTATGCAACTCTCATTCAGTCAACAGCAGTAAATCTGAAGTGAAATGCAGCAACAAGAATTTAAAAGCACCAATGCAATTCAAGAATCAAAGTTAGTTTCAAAATGCAGACATGTTATGAACAGTAGCAGCAGCTGTGAAGCCACTGCTTTCAAGCATGACTGAAGGTATAACCTAGAAGAGACATTCCCAGAAGAAATGAACACCGTTTACAAGCACCTGAAGAGGGAATGGCACCCTAACACTCTCCAAAACTAAGAGAAACTGAAAATCTCAGCCCTCTCAAAAAACTACCCCTAACTCTGCAAGACCGCTTCATTAGTCAACAAAAGTGTAAACAGAAAAATCAACACACAACCGAAGCAGTGTCTGTTCAATTACTTATATGTAAGTTGTCTCAAGTCTTCAAACCAGCCCGTGCACCTGTGCAAGGCTGGCAAGACATGGTACACCATCAACAGCTACTTGAGAATAGGTGCTTTCTTGCCCTAAAGCTCCTAAGTATCAAACTGAACCAGCTCTTTTCAGCCAAAGGGTCAGGAAGAGGCCCAGTCTGAGATCAGGCTGAAGTACCAGCAGCCTCTCCAACCACACGTGAAGCTTTTACAGGATATCCATGTAACACAAAGAGTTTACTGCTACTTACTCGGGATCACCTGCATCGTTCTTAACTGGCACCATTTTCTGTAATACCCTATTGCTAGTATTTTCCCCATTTTCACCTACCACTGCTTCATTTACATCAGTAAGCTCAATTTCCTTAGTAAGCTTTGAGGCCTCCCAAGTTGTTTTTCTAACTAGTCACTGCCTGCGGCCTCCACTAAACATGCTCCTCTGACTACAGATCACTTTCAAAGCTGTTACCATAACTTCTTCCAAAGACTGTAAACAACTGAGACATCACCTCTGTTGGTCTTTTGAAGCTGAGCTCACTACTCAAACTTCACTACAAGATCTGATTTACATTTCTGAAAGTGTAATAAGCTTCTTCAATTAGCAGCATAAAACATCACCATCACAAAAAAAAAAAAAACAAAAAAAAAAAAAAAAAGAGCAAGGAGACTGAAGTCCATTGGTTCTGAGTACATGCTGCCAAGGACAAGCCACTCTAAGAACCATGCATGTGGACTACAATCCATGGATGCACACCCATAAGATACCATCTGAGGTGATACATTTTCCCCTTTTGAGCATCGAGACTTTCTCTACAACTAACTTAACAAAACTGAATTGAAAGCTACTCTTAAAAATAGTGCTTTATGAAACACTTCCCTAAAACGAGAAGCTAAGTATTTAGGCACAGTTTTTGAAAAAAATTCTAAATACACAGAGAACAGATTTCAAGTAATTTAAAAAAAAGTCAGTGTGCTATAAATTCAAGAAAAAGTGACTTTGTAACACACGAATTTGCCCCATCAGTCCCTCTCACTTAGGATCTACTAAGTGCCTTCTTTCAGCACTGGGAGGGAATAGCTTGCATGCCATATATTCACATTGGCCTAGCATACCCATTTCTCCATATAGTCCCATCTTCACTCACAACTAGAACACAGAACAGGGTTTTTTTGTGGTCATTCTTCATACAACAGAACAAACTCAAAACTCATAGCCTTAACATAAATGAAAATACTGAAGCACACCAAGAGGTCTATGTTTATTTTACGAGTACTTTTAAAACGGTAATTTGTTTGATTCAGAGAACACAAAATATCTCGAGTTGGAAGGAGCTCACCATAAGGATCACTGAGTCCAACTCCCTGCTCCTCACAGGGAGTTGCTATACAACACCATTAGATCAAAAGTTCTAGTTTCCTGTCATATTAGATTTTAATTTAGGAAATCTGTCCAATAGCTCAAGCTTCTTAAGCTTGCTCTAAATCTCACATCTGCTTAAACTCCAAGACTGCTAAGAACTATACTTCTACTTGACACTGTAAAGTGAGTTATTTTTCAGAATGCTTGCGCTGTCCCAGCTACCCGCACAATACTGAAACATCAGCATAGGCTAACACAGCTATTTTTGTTCTCCCTTCTGTAAATTGTACAGTAAATTTTCCAGTCCCTACTATAAGCCACACAGTGTCCCATCTCCCAACCACAACACATGCCTGCCACTCACCTAACTGCACAGTAAAGACTCAACTCACTAGCCTGACAATAGACCTTTTCACCTAGTTAATTTTCCTCAGTTTCAGTGAGTTAATCAGTTTGCAATGAGGTCAGACAAGAAGTGAGCAGCTGAAAATGGGAAGTGGGATAAACTGCTAATTTGGCTCAGCCATAACAAGAAATCGCCACCTGCATTTCAGTCAACAGTCTACGTTAGCACTGCTGTCAAGAACAACACGTCCTTGCTCCTTTTTTTGGTTTTTGGCCCTTTACCCCTAACTCTTCCCCCATCAGCCTCCCCCATTCTCCCCTTTACCCCAACCCTTCCCCCACCTCTTCCCTGGGCCAGAACAATGTATTTGTACAGCAAACAAGACTGCAGAAACACCGCAGGTTAAAAGAAGGTGACCTATGCCCAAAAAGGGGATGGGTAATTTTTCCACTCAAATCGGTTCTCCAAAACAGTTCATCACATAGCTCCAACACTTGTACCTAGAAAACAGCAGGGGCAATAACACAATAACATATACACTATACAATACACTAGTAAGAACCACAGCACCAGCTTACTTCAGCAGTGCAGTATCTCAAAATACTTTAACTGTAGTTTACTGCCAAAACCAGCGGCCTTTTCTCTTTACCACTGGATGCATGTTCTTGCAACTTCACAGAGTCTTGGTAAGCTTACTGATCTGAGAGAAAACTGAACCACCACATCGCAACAGTACTTCTGTTAAAGCAGCGAGTATGATTGCTGAATGAAGTGTCCCTTCGGCAAGTGCAGCCCACAGCTGATTTTAACTAAGTATATAAAGAAACTGCATCCTCAGAAGAAAATTTATCATGTGTAGAAAGAGTCTAAAGTAAACAAAGAAGTTCCTAAATTTGCATTGATGTATTAGGCATGAACGAAATAAGCACTCTGGAAAATCATGATGTTTGAGACTGACATTTTATTGAGAAAAATATGTTACTCCGTAATAACTTTTTTCTTAGCACATCTCCGTTTGCAAATATCAGATTTGGAGATACACTAAATATCTATGGAATCACTATTCTGGTTTTATAAAAAGTTTGAAAGCAATTCACTGGTACTGAAACTCTAATACTGATAAAGTTCAGCATCATCTTTTTTCATTCTCGCTGTAGAGCAGCCAGGGAAACTATTCCTCTTTACCTTTCTGAAACAGGCTCCCAAACACATATGTAATTGGCTAAATATCATCGAGAACCTCAGGCATTTGTTCATTATTTTAAAGTCACAGACTTCTCCACAACAAAGGTGCAAACTGTATCTGCTCCCAAGAAAAAAGATTCACCACAGATAGATTCACCAGCAGATGGAATACCTTGTTATAGTGAGGCTACACAAAGACTGCTGCCTTCGAAGTGCCAACCCTTTCTTCCTCCAGCACCTACACATTTCGGGCTCTACCCCGCCTAAATCTATGCAGCTTACAACACAAATATTACAGCACGGCAAAAGACTACTGGTTGAAGCAATCCTTTGTTACTAATGAATTGGGTTTTTTCTTAATAGCATTTCAGAACCAAACCCACCCATTCAAGATAATGTGCATGAGCTCATACCCCCAGTACTAACTTCACTGTGCTATGTATATCAGAACTTTTGGCAGTCTGAAACTGTTGCTGGGATTGGTTGATTTTACACTAATATAACTATCACCCAATCACCTCAGAGTCAGACTGGACCTCTTCTGCAGCTGGGTGAGATTCATCGAGTGTTGTGGATTCACTGCTGTGTTCTGACATACCTGAAAATAAAATAGGTTTGGCATGCATTAATTGATGTGAAAGGAGCTCGACTTTGCACCTTATAGAAACCAAAGCAGGCTTTCAGAAAACATTCCTTTTACAAGTTCTGCTAAAGCAAAGAGAAACCACCCTCTTTTGATGACGACCAGGTCTTTAGCTCTCCAAAATCTAACCAGGACTAGCAATAGAGCCTAGCATAAGCTCCCATTGCTAAAGCAGCTTTCCCTGCACAGACAGCTACGCTTGCAATGTAATACCCAGGAAGTCAAACAAGGTTCTTCAACTGATACTTATT
The DNA here is from genome assembly GCA_013400535.1 of Scopus umbretta. Taxonomy (NCBI): domain Eukaryota; kingdom Metazoa; phylum Chordata; class Aves; order Pelecaniformes; family Scopidae; genus Scopus; species Scopus umbretta. The sequence continues at coordinate 27,623 of VZTL01066149.1, read as the reverse complement.
GTCACCTGCAACAGTACACTGACTGTAGCCTACCACTGCAAAGATCACAATTTTGTTAAGACATGAGATTTATCCAAATGTTGCAAGTTTCTATTGATGCTAAGCCACTGGAACCTAGTAAACCGTTCAGTCTGTTACGCCTAACCAGAAACAGAATCCCTTCTATTTTATTCTCAAAAAAATCTCACCTACAGAGGCAAAGAAAGTTGATAACACTGAGCACGTGCACAAGAAATCAACTCAGAGTGGAGCGGTCACGAAAGCCAAGTTACACGCCTAATATAGCTTAAATAAAAACATCTAAATTTGATTTCAAATAGCTGGTAACTACAGGTGACACTGAAATTCACTCAGCTGTTTGAGAGGAGGAGACAACCAATCATTAAAAATTAAACAAAGTCTGTCAGTATTGAGTGTAATCACACATGACTTCAGTTCATTAAGTCTTGCACCATTTTATACATGTTCAGCCACATACCAGATTAAGAAGAATTAGAGAGATCACTATTTATATTGTATTTCAATTTCCCAAGCAATAAAACACTTCAAGTAAAGCAAATAATTAATAAGGTAAGCAGCTTGCATGACAAGGCAAATAAAATAAGGACACAAAGGCTGCAAAACTAACCCATCTAGATCATATTACACTGGATAACCTATTACTTTACTTTGGAAAGCCAAACAAGTAAAATAATACTTTCTCCAGAAAAGCAGTACCTTCAGGGCTATCACGAAGTTGGATTTTTCTCTGACCAATACAAAATTCCTTTCAAAGTAATTAAGTAATTAAATATAACTTCTTTATATAGCTTTCTTAATTTTCTATAATTCTTTCAAATATGAAAGACCATACAGCAGAGGTGCTGCTCTCCCACACAGTCCTGTCCAAACTCTGCTTGTGGTCGAGAACAACCTCCATGCCCAACAGCTTAATTCTGACTAGATAAGAAAATTTCCATCGTGGACTAGAAGAGTTAAATGTTATTTGTTCGCTCTGCTGGGTTAAACAAGAAGCTATATTCATCTTGTAGTGCAGTCTTGGCTAAGACAATCTGTACTTCAGCTTCACCACATTAGCGATCCTGGAGTTACATTTGCACCTCACATACAAACTTACATACCTTGGTAACGCTGTTTAAAACTATTAAATGCTATAAGCAGCAAAAATATGTTCTTGATAGCCTTAAGAACTCTTAACCTAATCTAGAGGCATGAACCATCTCACAAACCCATGCAGAAGACACTGCATAAAGACAAATAATTCATTTTTTAAAATCCAAATTAATTAATCACTTGTGCTGTAAATTTTTAGCATAGTTTTGTTTTCCTGCAAGCAGTATCAACACTTTCAATGCAGCTCTGTTGGATCACACTGACCAACTTTAAAATAGGAGAAGGGGAACACTGTAGATTACGGCTGGCTTTTGTAAAAAGTTTAACTGTACTGCACCTTAAATGTGTACCAGATTACAAACTCAGTCATTTTAACTTATGCTCACCATAAATAAAACTGCACAATTTTTAAGTCCTGGGGATTTATATATCATTTCTTCAACTGGCAAAGTAAAAAGCAAAACAAAGCAAGAACTTACGAACAACACACTAAGCTTCCTCTAGGATGAAGACTTCAGAGACATTTAACCAATTATAATTAGTGGTTGTAAGAGCACACTTCTGGACTTTTCGTAAAAAAGGCAAATTCCTATTTGCTTATTCATGCAGATATGACTTAAACGTCATCAACAATAAATTCATTTTGAATAAGGGGCTTATTCTCAACAAAGTTACATTACTTAAGTAAATGATTTATGAACTCAGAAACAAGAACCATGGGATTCTCAACAATTACATCTGCTTTTCTAAGCAGGATGCACTGGCTCCTTCACTTAAGTTTTTCTCCTGAATTAACTGCCAATAAGGTAAAAGCAAGATATCTTCTGTCCAAATAAAATTTATTACACACTTTTATTGTTGTCTTATTACTCCACTGCATAGATAATCAACAAAAGTTTTTGTAACACTGCAGAAAATGCAAGTGCCAGTGGAAAATAATGATTAAACACCTACTTTCTTAATTTCAATTTCTAACTAAGAACACTATCACTATTTCTTGTCAAGATCAATTGCTTTTTAAGAAGAATTTAAAGAACTGTAATAAACACTTTTTGCAGTAACCACACCATAGCTTCCTCTTTATGCTCTTGAATTCCCTGGCTGCTCCACTTGTAACTTTCCAGCACAATTAGCTCTTGCAAGACATAATGGAGACAAGGACTGGAGAACAGGGCTGCCACTAACTTCCACACTCCATACTCTAGGTCAACCTGCCCCTAAGCGCTTTAATGCTCTGCCTGTCTCCAGATTAGCTAAGGCACGGGCTCCCATTATGATTTCAACTTCTACCGAAACAGAAGCAGCTGACCAAGATATTGCCTCAGCTTCCAATTTCTCCAATCTAATGTTCTTCTGTATTACTTATTCCTCACATTTTAACTCCGTGTGTGTACACAGATATGCACATACACGTATATACAATTCAGATAGCCATTTGGTTTTGGAGTTGCACTGATCAAATTGACATCCTTCTCCAGCCCCGTGAAAGAACCCTTCTGTTACCGCTTTTCTAGAGAATCAACACTTGGATAGCAAAGCCACTGACTGTAAGGGCTAACTCCTTGTTACCTGTTCCACCAAACACAAGAGACACTGAAACTACATCCAGTTCAGGGGATGCAAGATGAAAGGCTACAAGGGGGGATCTGTTAAAAAGGATAGACCAGAGATGTACTACAAGCAACACCAGAATAATTGCTTCTAGTTTATAAACAATGTCAGAGGCAACACCTGCTTGCCTCACAACACCACAGCGTTTCCATGTTTTAAGAATAGTAAGCCAGCTGCAAAAGACAAATTGGAACACTTAAAACAGTAACTGTCAGGGTGTGGAATAAGTCCCAGGGGCATGAGATTTATGCAGCACCTCAGGTTTTCTTCCTCCACCAACACTCAGGTTCCCTTTCTCTCTCGTGAAACCCACCTTCTGCCACTCTCAGGCTCTGGCTGCCCGCCACCCCCCGGAGCGGGGACCCCGCCGCGAAGCCCGCAGACAGGCAAGGAGACGGGCAGACCCCAACCAGCACCGCGCTCCCGACCCCTAGGGCAGGGGCCCCGGCACCTGGGCCGGCGGGCAGGCCGCAGCGGGCGCTGGCAGCCCAGGGGTGGGCCCCGCTAGGGGCTGCGGGCTCCCCCCACGCCACCGACAGGCCCAGGCGCCCGCTGCCCGCACCCACGGGCTGCCGGGGAGGCCGGGGAAGCGGAGGCCGCTCCCGCGGTGCCACACGTAGGAGGGGACGGAAGGGG
>VZTL01066149.1:0-24224 GCA_013400535.1 Scopus umbretta | reverse complement strand
GGCGTGGGTGCGGGCGGGCTGCCTCCTCCTCAGGCCGGAGGTGCGCTTGCGGGCCTGCAAGCACGGCACGGCGGCCGCAGAATGAGGCGCGGCGGCGGCGGCGGCGGCGGCGGCGGCGGCGGCGTGCGTGTGCCAAGGCTTCACCGGGGGGGGAGGCCGCTCCGAAGCCCTGCCGAGTGCCCTGCCCCTGAGGTCAGAGCCCCGTCTTGAAAAGCGGCCTCACCGAAGGCGCCCGCTGCCAAGGGCGGCGGAGCGGGAGCGTGGCTGCACGCGTGTGGGTGGGCGCCCGCTGGGCACCATGGCAGAGGCTTCGGGAAGCCCTCTGCCCCAACCCGTAGTGAGGAGGAAAAAAAGCATATCTATTGAGGAAAAAATTGACATCATCAGTGCTGTGGAGAGCGGCACGAAAAAGGCAGACATCGCAGCCAAGTACGGCATAAAGAAGAATTCCTTGTCTTCTATCATGAAGAATAAAGAAAAAGTTCTGGAAGCCTTTGAATCTTTACGGTTTGATCCTAAAAGAAAAAGACTAAGGACTGCTTTTTATACTGACCTGGAGGAGGCGTTGATGAAGTGGTACAGAATTGCTCAGTGCTTGAATGTGCCGGTAAACGGTCCTATGCTGCGCCTCAAGGCTAATGATTTTGCCCAGAAGCTCGGACATAGGGATTTTAAATGCAGTAATGGCTGGCTCGATCGTTTCAAGTCAAGGTATGGTTTAGTTTTCAGAGCTCAGCCTGTAGAAGCAGCTGCTACTACTGCAGTGGATGCTCCAACTCCGTGGTACCAAAACGTTCTTCCTCGTTATTTAAACGATTATCGGCCAAAAAACGTGTTTTATGTACAGGAGACTGGATTGTTGTATCAGATGTTACCGCATCACACGTTTGCATTTAAAGGGGAAACTTGTTCTGTAGGTGAGCTAAGTAAAGAGAGAATAACTGTTGTGGTGGGTACAAATATGGATGGCTCCGAGAAACTTCCTTTGCTTGTTATAGGAAAAAACGAAAGTCCCTGCTGCTTTGAAGATGTGAAGTTGCTGCCTGTGGATTTTGAAGCAAATGATACTGCATGGATGACTTCAGAAGTGTTTGAGCAGTGGATGCATACACTTGATGACAGATTTCAAGCACAGCAGCGACGAGTAGTTATTCTTGTTGATTCTCTCCCAGCTCACACAGAAGTAAAGAACCTGAAGTCTGTCAAATTAGTGTTCTCTCCTCCAGACTCTTCTTCATGTATAGCTACGAAACAAGGGGCTATCAGGAGTCTGAAGGTTAAATACAGACGCTGTCTTATCAAGAGATTTGTTGACTGCGTAGAAGGTAATAAAGAGTTTATGCTGACTCTTCTTGATGCAATTGAGATGTTGCACCTGTGCTGGAGGTCAGTAACACCAGAGACTATGGTGAAAAGTTATAATGAAGCGGGATTCAAATTAGAAACTAAAGCAAATGGTATCGACACAGAGGTTGAACGTGATTTTGATTTGATTGCACATGCACGGGCGGCTGGAGTAGAGTTTCCAGCAGGTTTATCTTTGGAGGAATACGCAGCTCTAGATGATGGCTTGGTAACTTGCGAAATGCCCACAAATACCGAGGCGATGTGTGCCAAAGAAAGCACATCAGATAAAGCTGGGACGTTTGTTGGTGATGAAGATGAGGATGAAGGCGATCGATTTCAGGGAGCTGAACAGCCTTTACCATCAAAAAATGAGGCTTTGAGTGCTTTAGATACCCTTCGAAAGTTTCTCAGAAGTCAAGACACGAATGATTCTCTTCACGATTCCCTAGCTGACCTGGAGAATTTTATTGAACATGTAGCATGTAAATAAATATTTTAGCAAAGTGTGAAAGCATGTAATTGAAACAAAAGGAATTCTATAAGTGAACAAAAATAGGCAGTTTAATAACGAGTGTTGCTGCAATGTCCTCTAGCGTGTCTTGCTCAGGTGCTTAGATGTACATAACAAAAGTAATTTGAAATTATGGAAAAAGGGCTGTGAACTGAAGTTTTCCACAAAATGGGGAGGAAAGAACACAAAAATTGGGGTGGAGAGAGGAAAGGAGTTGAACCTTTAAAATGATAATTGTAGTAAGTACAGTGAAGGCAAAAGCAATTCTTTGAGCAGTTTGGTGCACTCGGGATGAACTGGTGCCCACTTGGAATTCTTTCTTCAGGAAGAGATTAGCACTTCTTCACATCGATTATTTCACCGGCATCTTTGGTATTGTTGACAGTGGAACAGTAAATATTTATCAGGTTGGTGCTTTTGATACTTAAACAAAAAATTGAATAACATAGAAAATACATGCTTACATTCTCAAAACTAAGGGGGTTTTAAAATAACTATTTTTTTTTTTTGTCCTTGTTCACGAATTCTGGCCATAGTTTATTCTTGCAACAGATGATGAACAGCAGAAAGTTAGCAGCTTTGGATGTGTTTTGTTTTCTTAAAGCTGCTCACGTGTGGATACACATGAACAGCGTAATCATTTATCGGAGAGTCAAAAGACAAACAAACTTCTGCTTGGTCTTTGAAGAGGTCAAAAAGGAAGGTCATTCTTTCCCTCTCAGACTTTTTGGTATTTGGATTTGATGTAGGTCCTTCCATGCAACTCCATGTGTTTCTACACTAAATGCAGAAAAAACATCAGCTTATGCAGCATCTGCTCTCAAAACCTTACTAAACTCCTGTGTTATTTACTGTACTTGAAAGCTTTGCTGTAGGAGTCAATGCACGGATGCAGCTCGCTATCACAGGTGCCGTTAACAGGGGTGCTGCTGGCACGCATGCAGTGTGAAGCTGAGCAAAACGCAGTACATTTACACATCTTCAAGTATGGGGTTCAAGCGATGTAATCATACCAGAGCCAAAAATCTCAGTTTGTTTGAGACATACTGTTTGTGACTTTTTTCCAAAACCTGTTTTAAGTATTTTCCATATCTACCAATTTTTTTTTTCAAAAGTTAGAGATAATAATTTTTAATAGAGATAAAATATTTTATGGAAGCCCTTTAGGAAACCTGTGTAATAAAGAAGCTATTATGGTGCCCAGAATTAAATAATGAGAAACAATCTCTTGGTCACTTGAATTTTCAGTTTTCAATAAATAGTTTGTCTAAAGCTTTGTTTACTGCTCTTTCTGGTAGAGGACAGTTTATCCACTTCTAGAAGCATTTCAGAAGGTGTATCAAGTTGTTGGAAGACAGTGAAAATACAGGGGGAGTGAGAAGATGCCTATGGCTAAACTGTATGAATGTTATACCAGAAGCCCTACAAAAAAACCCACAAACTTCTTGTTTCTTATTATGCAACATCTGAGGTGAACTCCATTGAAAGGATATTCGGATGAGATAAGAAATTTCTGTTGAAATTCCAATGAATGAAGTCCCACACAGATATTTATAGATTCTATAGATGTGAAAGAGGTACCCCTCTGTATTATCTGTTGACTATTTATTTTGTTAAAATACAGGCGCAAAGACTTTTAAATTTGGCAGCTGTGTCAAATAACACATTTTGCTTGCTTCAATACTTTAGAACAAGCTTATGAAAAGTAGTTTTTTTATTTGGCTAAGCTTATTTGAAGTTCATATGAATCCCACAGAACCCTATGGATAATTTTCCCTATAGTAATCTTTTGATTTATAAGCCATGGTTTTCTTTGCAACAGCTTCTGCCACTAAAGGCAAGTTTAGGACAAAGTTTCTGTTATCGATATGGTAAATTTGTATCTTCTTTAAATTGCCACTCCATGTGGACCCCATCGGCCCAGGATCCAGTAAGGAGACTCTCCGTTTCCTTCTAAGAGACTTCTGAGTGTGAAGCGTTGGATCTGAGTCAGAAAGACTTGCGTCAGTAAGCAGCAGATCATGGTTAAACAAGGGTTCGAGCTACAAGAAGTGTAGTCTTTGCAAGATGAGGCTTAGAAAATGAGGAGGTAGGAAACAACATCGTTAGCTGATGGTGAAGGAAGGAAGTTACTGAGTGCTGTCATACTCCCTCATGAAAACAACAGGGAGGATTTACGAATTTGGCCTGCACTTTGAAGGTGAATTGAGGAACTTGTTTTAAAAAACATACAACCCATCGGAATCCCCTATCTTTAGAGAATATACGACTTTTTCCTATCCTCCTAGTTCCTTCTGAGAAGCCAAGCTAAAATGCACTCACTGAAACTATTTTTTTTAGGTCTGACACTTTATACTCCAACAATATAGCTTTCCAAATTATTTAGGAGCCCAAACATTTCTTGGATTTTGGTCACATTTATAGTCAAACAGAGAACGTGAAATCCATTTTGAAGCTTGTTGCTGTTCCAGGTGTTTGTTATGGGGAAACACAGACTCCCCAGATCCAAAATGCCAGCAGTGGAAAGGGAAGTGAAATGCCAGCTATGTGAATGTTAGTCATTTCAACCCAGTTTGAGCTGGAGATTTTTTTACATTGTCTAGGTAAAGCACCAGGACGCCGGTTGTTTATGTCTGGGGGGAGGAAGAATATTGCTTTAGACTGCACTGTACTTAAAAATAAGAACCTTTTGTACAAAAGGCAGGTTACTAAGGCTGTCATTTGCTTTAATACTTCAGATACCAGTCTGGACAACTATGTGCTTTTTCCTGTACGCTCTTCTACTTTATGCTATAGTTAAATAATAATTACGTGCTTTGGCATGAAGTCAGTGAGGTCGCTGTAAGTAACCCAAAGTTACTTCTGGAAGTATGAACTGAAGATGTGAAGTTTTAAGAGTGTAAGTAACTTCCAAATAAGACCAAAATAGAAAAAAAGTACTGGAACATACGTTTGATAGAATCAAAAGCATCCGTAGAGTCATTCTTGAGACAAGTAATATGTAAAATTGAGTATGCTTTTCAAAATACACCTGCATTTGAAAATTTTAATAAATGCTACACTTTCTGATTTGTGTGCATGGTTCTGGATACCTTTCCGATCTATAAAACTACGTCTCCTTTTAACATTGTTACTCAAAAGAACGTTACTCGCCTCTAAAGGTAAAAGGAAATTAACAAGTTTTTGCACCTTTAGGCAAAAACAGAAGAGAGAGGGCAGTCAGGGCTTTATAGGAAAGCAATCCGTATGTGCCTCCGTCCCCAAGATCCGTGACATTTTGATAGCTAAGTAATCTGGAGGGAGTAAATAAGTAGATGGTTTCTTACTATTTACTATGTAAAGCTTAAGAATGATGGTCTCAAACATGCAGAATCTTTAGTGATTTTAAATTTTAGAAATGCTGTACTACTTTGTTAGCTAGTATTCTTACAGTAGAAAGCAGCAATCATATGCAAGTATTAATTTCAGTTAATTTCAGATAATTTTTTTTGTTCTCTCTACCACCCCAGAAAGTATGTTGGCTCAGGGAGGCAACCCATTTTTCAATGTACGGTAGGAACCAATTTAGTCAAATTTAACTGCAACAATTTCATACATGTCAATTAAATTGTAACAGTAAAATATTAGTCAAATACCTTCCAAGATTTTTTGGTGGTTGTTGAAATGGTAGAATGAATATTCAACAGTTAACTAAAACGTGTCGTGACCGTGCAGCCATGGCATGCAATGACAGCATTTCACATTATTTTCTTCCTTTAATGTCAATGGTGCTTCCTATTTTTGGAGGCAATTTAAGCAAGGAAGTCAGTATTTGTATCTAGATGTTTTAATATGACTATTTTGGGGTTTTCTTTCTTGAAAATCGGAACCAAAATCAGTCAATTCGTAAGCAAACAACCCTCTCCTAATTGAAATGTTTGCGATGTGATGAGTGACAGTGTACTTTTTATCGATACATTCATTAACAGTAGAGAAATCTTTGCAACAGATGAAAAGATAACAATTTTATGTCTGGCAGCCTGTTTTTACACACAGCTTTTGTATTGCTAAAGCACTGATGTATAGAGATGTGATTCCCTTTTACTGATATAACTAGCCGTGGTATAACCACGTAATTGTTATATGAGATTACTAATTCAAGCATAGCTCATTGCCCTTGTTGCTAGCACAGTTACTCCATTTGAGGTGTATTTTCTCTCTTACAACTGTAGCTGTTTAACTGTGTCAGTCTAGTTAAACCATCCAACTTCTGGGTTAAGGCAGAGTGGGAAAACCAGTAGTGTCTTGCTAACTTTTCCATAGCTGTAGCACCTCTGCTCCTTGAGTGGAATGGAAAAGTGTAAATTACAAATTACCATGGTCAGTAAAGTGAACGAATACCACACCAAATTACCAGAGCTACCTAGTGAGAAGATGCCGTATTTACAACAATTTTTAAAATGCCTCACTGTGTTTTACAATATTTCAGCTGAAAGCCATGTTCTTCCTGAGCTTTCATGCCATCCTACCTCTGGCACAACGTTCCGGCCCTGTGTCTGAATAGCACCAAGGGGAACAGGTCAATCCCCTCACCATACACGTAGCTACAATCCGTGCAAATTGTCAGCCTGCACGCAGGTCATCAGCCACGTCGTCATGGAGGTGAGCTCCAGAGCTGGTTTGCATCCTCCACTTCTCCTGCGTTTGTGTTGTTTTGTGTGCCTGTGCGAGCGCTTGGTTATAGTCACTGGGGTAGTGACTCATCTGTCTGAGAAAGTTGTGGTCTGATGGGATGGTGCAACCTCACCCCAAATGGCAAGTGAAACACCATTCATAATATATTGCTCAGCTGTTTGAAAAGTCTGTGGGACCCGGGATTGCCAATGGAGACATCCCAGGAGGGTGGTAAGAGGTCTCAGCTCTCCTGGCACCTACTCAGTAGCAAAGCTGAAGAGTTCTACTCTCCGGAGAAGTTGTTGCCAAACACTTGCCATTCAAGAAGGATCACTTCAACACCTGATAATGAGTTGCTGGATGTCTCATCTGAAGTCATCCACTTCTCCTGGGACATGTGCTATGGGGTTGCCACCATATCATGCATACAAGGAGACAACTTACTGAAACCACTGCTTTTCTTCTAGCCGTGTTGGTGCCTCCTTATAGGTATAAGCTGTATAAATGATGCAATGTGATATTTTACTATGCAAAGTTGTATTTCTTTCCTCTTCCACCTTTTTTCGTCCATTGCCTTCTATCATTTTATATTCATTGATATCCTGCTAATTCTACTGTTAACATTAGGATCGCTGGCACAACCTGCTGGCAAGCTGCTTTTCTCCTTACTCTCCCTATTTCTAGTGTTATCTTTTGCAGGTGGTATTTTTGAATCATCTCATGTATCAGTTAGCATCACCCTCTTGGTACACATGCTCGTGACCTCAGGCCCTAATTTATCCGTTGCTGTATTGAATGGCCTTCCCAAATCCTTGCTTCATTTAGCCAAGGACATTTAGTATGTCCATATTTCTTTTTGTCTTTTCTTTTTTGTAGAGGAAGGTGAGCAGTGCTTTTTCCAGCAGTCTCTGGGGATGTCTGAGAGAACTGGTAATACAACACGTAATCTTTCTCTCCTTTCAGGTGTCTCCATTTTTTCCTTCTGTCAGTGGTCCCTTCTGATCTGTACTTTTGAGAGTCGCAATTTGACATTTAGTATCTTCATCTAAACCATTCTCTTTTCTCTTTCATCTCTTACCCTTATCTGCATGTATAGCATCCTTGCCACAGTTCACTTTTCCATTTCCATTTCTAAATATCATACCCTTAACCTCAGCTCTTTAGATCTTTCTTCCCTTCTCTTTTACTGGCCCCATCTAATGTTTAAACTACATTTCAAACTCCCTTTTCCTCCTTTCCCTGATTTGATGTCTATTTCTCTTCTCCAAAAACAAATATTTAACTCTTTCTGGAGACAACCAGGTTTCTAACTTCTATTTTACCTGGCGTGTCTTATTGATACCCTTAGATCAAAGATTCTGTAATGAATAAAGGTATGTTATTTTCCCCTAAGTTTACCTCTTTCCATTTTTTTTCTCCCATTCTTCATTCCCAGCGTTTTCAATTCTTTCCTTTGTCTGAGCCTTTCTTTTGCACTCCTGATCACCAGCATGAATTTGATTCATTTTTAAGCTTGTAAAAACATAAAGCCACAAACAAAACCTGCACAAAGAAAGAGTTTGGGCTATTTGTTTACATAGCTAACCATGTTACAATGTTGCATAAAATAAATCAGATTGAAAGCCAGCTCAGACATTAGCTAGTTTCTATCAAGGTTTTTATCTGAATTTACATTTTTGTTGTTTATTTTCACTCTGATTTTTCCTATTTCAATAGTTGTTCGTGATTTTTCAGATATTCATGCCCCGTTTGTCTTCATAGCCAGCCCACGTGGCCCGAGATTGTGGAGAAAAGCAGGTAGATCATAAAAAAAGATGAGTTAAAAGGCAAGGTCCTGGTCCATTCAGAATCCCCTGCAGGAACTTGAGGAGAACTTGTAACTGAGGTTAAGCAGAACTTTTTATTCAAAATCAATATCCAGAGTCCTCTGAAAGTCCACACCCATACACAAATTAGCCACAAAAATTGATATGAGAGATAACACCACAGGTTGTCTGAACTTAGGATGGCAAGAAATGGCCACCCATGATTAGGCTGCACTTCGAAATTAATTGACGCAATGTTTTTTTTCCCAGAGCTGAGATAACATGATCTATGTAAACCATAGGTCACTGCACTGCCCAGGGCTTATCTGTGTTCAGTAAGCAAATAGAAATTTGCCTAGAGACAAAGCAAGGCTGAAATAGCATTTCTGCGAAAGAGCAGGATTTCTGTATAGTCTGGAAGTTGCAGAAAGAGTCTGATGAGCTTGAAAATTGGCACGACATTTCAGAAGTTACCGAGGTGCTTTGTAGTATGGACTTGGGATCTCTGAGTTAAAGAAATACTTAATACGTGCAGCTCCCAACAACTACTGAACTATTTTTTAAAAGCTGGCTTGACGGAAATTAATTTTACAGCGCTGAGAAAATGTGGCAAAGAGCGTTACATGTACATTCAGTGCATGGCACGGACAAACATGACAATTCAATTCTAGCAGAGACAGACCTTCAATTCCCTGTGGGAGCTGAAGGTGACCAGACACAGTACCTATATGCTGAGCATGTGTGGAGAAGCAGGAGCAGACATGGCATACGCTGTAGACATGCAACAGCAAGACACAAAAGACAAGTACAGACAGACAGAGCTACAGGCTCCTGGCTCCACTTGTTGAATGACTGTAAAGGACCGTCCTCTGCCCTATCTGAAGGGCTTTCCCCACATGCCCCATTAGCAACCCAATTTCTTCAAAAAGCAAAGGAAATCCTCTTATGAACTGAAAAATATTTAAGATTTGATAATTCCTTGCCAATTTGGCAATGTCGTGCTTCAGACCCTTGTAGCACGTAGAAATTGGCAGCAGAAACCAGAATTACAAAAGGTAAAGCTGACGTAAATGCACAATGAAGCTTGTAGGTTTTTACGTCACGTTCTTACCTGGCCTTTACTCAGCCCATGTGGAGTTAGCAGCATTACTACAAGGGGCCACCTGTACAGTCCCCTAAATCAGATAGCACTTTCAAAGATTTGTCGAAGTCTAATTTAATGCCAGCAATTTGCCCATTACTGCTAACAGGAGAGCATTTGGCAAACTTAATGCTTGGATGGTTAGAAACCATCTTGTGACTGCATCTTAAGTATTCATGGTTAAATAGCAACCAAGAGGCTTTAGGAAAATAATAGGATTTGATAATTCCCTAACAATACCTACACCATTATCTATAGCCAGCCTTAATGCACATGTGCAACTCCAGACCTGTATTCCTATTTAAATGCCAGTGTCGATCTGTCAAGGACTAATACTAAGATGGCAGATATCATCCTGGGCAATGAGATTATATGAAATTTACATTACTGTAAGCTTCCTAAGGGATTATTTAGAATGGGGATTAGGGAGCTTCATGAATTTAAAACTTTCTTTGGATTTCTTCATCTTCTCACCTCATCTCAAAGAGGGGAGAACCCAGTGGCTTGCACTGGTGCAGTCTCGCAGTGGGTAGCATGATCACCTCGAATGGCCTTCTTTGTGGGAAGCTCTGCTAGTGTTTGCCAGCATATTAGTCTGCAAGAATTAGGAAGAAATGCTGCAACGTATGGAAAACAGCCCTTACACTCCAGCCAGCGGGAGGTGTAACTGCTGCTCTACCTCCCGAGTGGGTTGAGCCAGCCTCTTACTAGGATGTCGACTCCTCAGGCAAGGCACATATTTGTAAGATTACATCTTCAGAAAGCAGAAAGGCAGGTACTGGTTTGCTTTTCATCATTCATCCTGCGCTCACCTTCCTGTTTGCCATTCCAGCCCCTCGGAGATTAAAAATTCCCCATCAGCCGCCTGCCCGATCTGATCAGTCCCCCAGTTCAGAAACCTGAGATAGTTCCATGTCATCCACCCGCCTGATGTATAGGCTTTAAATATAGCTCCTATATTTGGCAGGCATCTTTTTGCTTTTTTTGAGTACTAGATATCTGCATTCTCTAAAAGCATTTCCAGCTCTATTAGGAAAAGAATGAGTTGTGGACCTCAAATGAACTCCAGGTTCCTCTCACAGGGTGGAGATGCAATTATAAGAATTTATATCAGGCGGAGATCTGCCCTCACTGACTTTCAAGGGGGTTGTAGACTCAGGCTATGTGTGGAGTAACCTTTGCAGACATGGTAGGAGACATCGAACTTCACAACTAAGTAGTCAGAATCAAAATGGCTTAACAGAGGAATTACACATTCACTTCCAGGAAGCCTCTGTTTCCTATAGGACCATATCTACGATTGTTTCCATTATGGGTTTCTTTACCAGCCATTAGCACTGACCTCTTTTACTCTTGATGCAGCTGCCTGTAACTAGACGAATGCCAATTCTTGCAGAATTTTAATATTGCTTACCTTGCACGCAGGGTACACCTCAGTATGAAAATGGTTCCTTCTGAGAGTAGATCAATCTTCAGAGAGCAGCATATAGGCAATGTAGCAGCCTGTCAGGCCCAGGAACTTCTCACTTCACACCACATTTGGTGCACCTATACCTCGACACGGGGGTGTGACTGTGGCGTGGATAGGTACATAGAAAAGGAGCCATAGGAATCAAAAGGTATCGGTTTGTATAGAGCTATTAGGATATGTAACTGGGCTGCTAGCCCATACTAAAGTATATTTCACTGCCACAGCTCTCTACAGCAACCAAAAAATGAATCTAGTGAAGTTCTTCTGACCTGACCTTCCGTCACAGATACCAGTCCAAACGTGGATCTACCTGAAAATGATTTACAGCACATGTAACCCAGCTGTTTGGAAAGGATTTCTCCCCATACCAGGCTCAAGCAGGAGGAAGGGGACATAGACAGCTGCTTGTATTTTGGCAAACTCAACGTTTCTACAATTTAGGCCAATTCATGAGGTTCCAATAAGTGCGAGCAATATTGAAGCTTAAATATGAAGCCATTCTGTATATTGAGATGAAATGAAGTGAATAAACACATAAACTTACTTTAACCATGTAATAAGCAGGCATAGTTTCTCACAGGGAATGAAGAGAGGTGTATCTCAGAGAGAAAGAAACAAAAATAAGGTAACAGAACAGATGAGGCAAAATTTCTGATTTTTTTTTTTTTCAGGTAGTCTTGCAGCACTGTAGTCAGCTATATTGAACTGAAAGTTAGATTTGAACACAGGGTGCTGAGAAGTGGTGCTTTCTGCCATAACTCCACTCAGCATATCCCTCCCTGGGTTGTGACCGATGGCATTTTGGATAAGTACAATATCACAGAAAAAAAATATTATCACCTGCAGAAGGGCTGGTCAGTGATTAAATATACCAGGTGTTGGGACAGGGCACTGTTTTCAGAGAAGTAAGAATTGTAGCCAAGATATTACTCACATTGCCTGCTGAAAATGAGAGTGCAGGTACCTGACTTTCCAGGTTTGAGCATGGCATCTGAATGATTTCGGGTACGATGCAGAAGTTTACAAATTCCTGAAATAGCGTCCTTGGCATTGCAAAGACTGTCAAAAACTCATAGCGTTAGCAATCCGTGTACTTAATACGATAACACCAACAAAGGGACGTATCATATATTAGCACCTGTGATGGGCAAACCAGCATTAACAATATAGTGCCATAGAAAATACTTCAATTGCTGGGTTTTTTTGGTTTTAAATTGTGTTTCAAAATCTGCTTAGGTCCATTTTAAAATAACCACCTATGCTTCATTGCTTCAGTCCTTGTTTCCACCGGCGCAGAAGAGCGGGCAAAAATGCCGTCAGGAGCATCGACACTTTTCTGTACAGGGGTCTAACGTTAAAAAAGCACATGCTCAAAGTGCAGGCTGAAAGCCATCCGCACAGCCTTAATTTAGCCTCTTGCTTGTGTACACATTGTAGATACAATCTCTCTATAGACTACCACGCTTTTTCCCTTTAATATCTGTCTGGTTTTCTGCTGGATGCCATCCCTTTGATTCCACTGGGACAATTTACATGCTTTAAATACATGCACAATTTTGCCGAGCGGGACTAAGACAGGACTGGAGGCTGCCTCCATGATTTTAAAAGACGACTCATAATGCTAGACTGGAACTGGGCACTTGGGTTAGATCCTTTAAAGATATTTAAATGACCAACTGGGAAAATACACTTTTTCAAAGTATCTAGGAACCGAACTTGCCCCAGATCAGCTATCCATATTCTTGAAAGTAGTTAGTGCTTATTTGCATCGTTAGGTATCTAAGTAGCTTTAAACGAGCTCGTCTTTAATGTTTCTTTATAGTCTGGACTCTATATTAGCTATTTGTGAAGTAAAGTTCAGTAATTACGGTGAAAATATGCAAAGGAAAAAGTACAGAACATTTTAATCCTAGAATAGAGAAAGGGACTTAGATGGGAGGATCAAATGAGAGCTGCCACAGCCTAAAAAAGTATCAAGCAACATTTAAGCAGCATTATTTTAGGACATCAAAGTTTATCTTCAGATACATAAGGTGTGGCTGGAAAAATCTCAGTACTCACATTACAGTTTGGATGTGCTGGTGTGCTTTCTATGGCAGAGTATTACTGCAAGAATGTCCTTTTCAGATTTTATTCTCTTCTTATGAATCATTCACAGTTGAGAAAATAACCTTCAATCAGTCAGCTGAAGCACCCTAGAAATAAAAATAAGGAGCGTATAAAAAAATCTAGTGTACTTTCCCTCAGGTACCTTGTTTCTCTGCTCTTCATTTTACTAAATTCACCAATGATTACACCCAAGGCAGATTTATATTTATTTTTTCAATGCTTTACTTCATCAGTCTCACTTTTTTTATCTCTTTAAGAGAAATGTTTCCATTTCTGTAGAGCACCGTGGGTTTTTTCAAGCCAGATCCTAAGCTAACACTGACTTGAAAGTGACAACTAATGAGTAGGCACCTCTGTGTAAGACGCGCAGTACTGACTTCTCATGTAAAGATAATTCACTGGCCGACGGCTTTTTCCCTCGTGTAAGTGGCTGACTGCACATCTATTAACTGAGCTGGCACATGAAAGCTTGTGCCCAGACAAGGCTCTGATCCTTGTGCCGGACACCCAGGCAGTGTTTCTTCTCTTGCTCCCCCGAGCAGTCAGTCACACAGCATTTCCATTTGCTGAAGTGTTTTTCCAAATTGCAGAGATACTCTTTTAATGGTATTGTCTGTCCTGTATCTGTCTGGACTGCGAGGTCTGCTCCCCTCCTGTGCCTACGCAGTCATTTCCATATGAAAAGACTTTATTCCTGATAATGGAGACTGCAGTCGGCTCCTGTTCTGAACCCGCGTTTGAGCACATTCCCGTCTCGCTGCGAGGCATCTGAAGCCAATATTTCCTCCTAACTTATTGCATCCATACACACACATCCATCCTTATTACATCCATACGCACTTATTACATCCATACACACATCCATACACAAGACTTTTCGGGTCCGCTTCTGGTCAGACATCTTTCCAAACCTCTGGCGGGGAGTTGAAGGGGACCCTCTCCTGCCAATAGAACTGCAGTGCTCCAATGAACCACTTGTTCCTTAAATTAGTTTATCTTGGACTGTTGATGCCAAATGTGCACTTACAATACAAGTCTGGGTCACATTGCAACCCCACAGAAAATTTATATTTAAATCATTCAGTCTCCAATTCCACCCTAGACCCAAAGCATTGTAGTGCACCATTTACATAATTATTTTCAAAGAATGAGACAAGCGTTTAACTAGTAATTCCCTGTGCTGCTCTGGAAAGCAGTGCAATCCTGACTTATTCATACATAAAAGATCGGGAAACTGATCAAGATCTTTTTAAAACTGATGCATTTTGTTTCAGTTTCATTCAGTCCCTGGCCTTGAGGGATCCAAACAGATGAGATTAATAAAGTATAAGTTTCTGTCACAATAGAGGTATTGTCAGAATTCATAAAAGTGCCTGAAAACACAATTCTTGGAATTGCATTAGGCAGACCTCAGTCGCTTGTCTGAGATGCTCATGGCTTCATGTCTCATGAGGGTGCTCTGCGTAGTTTTGAAATAAAGTGGGGCACAGCCTCCTGGCCCAACTGCCTACATTTTCAGTGTTAAACCAGCCAGTTTGGGGGGTAAAAGAGGGTGGGAGGTGCACAGCCCCTGCCAGAACTCAGGAGCGCTCAGACGCTGCAAAGTTGGCACAGAGCCCTTGCTGTTTAGCTGCTGAAGGGAACGTGAAGCTGGTAGTGCTGAGACAAGCACAAGCTTTCCCCAGAACCAAACCCTGACGCTGTACTTCGGGAGGTTCATCCCACCCTTATCCAGCCCATAATGAGACAAAGATAGACCTCGATTTCAATGGTAGGAGCCTTGGAAGATCGCGGGTGAAGGATTTCAGGGGCAAACCCCGCGCTAGGCTGAACAGAGGCACTGCTTGGGACTACCTGCACCACGGAATAAGGCTGTGTTTCGCTAGCGGTCAAATAACAAGGTGCCTTTGCTGACCAGACGACGTCCTTTCAGAAGTGCAGTCTTCAGCTGTGGATTTTGCCCAAAGTAAAGCTGAGCCCCCAGGAGGAAGCATATTTCAAAACACAGTCAGTGCTACAGCGTAATACAGGCATCATCTGTGGTGGGATTTTACACAAGTTTCAAACAACTTAGGAAGTTTTTGGCATGTGCAAAGTCTAAAATCTGTGTACCACTTTCCAAAAAACAAGAGGAAACGAAGTGTCCAGCTAGACTTTGGTGTAAGTCTGTCAGAGCCCTAGCTGCACCCTGCGGTCTTTTTCATTTCAGAGGACCTTTTCAATGTTAGAAGTCTCTCCCTGAATCCATTTTTCATTTTGTTAAAGGAAACTTAGACATGGATATTTTCAAGTACAGTTTTGTATTTTCTCTCTGTCTCTGAAACCTTATAGCCATGATTTAATAGCCTGTGTTGTGTATAAAGAAGAAAATAAAGAAAAAGATGATAAAAGAAAGCAGAAATTTACAAGCCCGCTTAAGCAGAGAGGTACTGAAAACTGGCAGGTACTTGGTTTTATGCTTTTATTATCAGCCTAATTTTAGTGATGTTATTTTATGATACCCATTTAGGGCCAATATCTCATTGGTCTAAGCGTTGTTCTATATTATACTGGTGGCACTGGTTTCAGAAAGGTATACATCTTCTTCTTGAGCACCTCTGCAGCTGAAATAAAATGTAACTTGCCTTTTCATATAATCCAGAATTGAGTGAGTTTACTGGAGAGAGAACTTTATCTTCTGCAACTCACCCAGGCAAAGCTTGCTCTGAAGCAAGTGCAACCATGGATGTAGTTCCAGATCCACGTGAAGGTTTTACACAAGGATGCTGTGGATTCTAGTCTTGATTCCGCAGCTCTTACTTATCTCTGCAGCCCACAGAAGCCCCACTGCAGCCAGCACGTGGCATGGCTTCAGAAGATCCCTGTGGGCTTTGCACACCCTCCCTCACTTTGGGGATTTGTATTTTTTTATGCTGCAGTGAATCGCAGTACAGTGCAATTTCCCATTCTTTCACAGTGACTTGTGGGAAAAATTTATCTGTCCTTTCCCAACATATGTCAGAGGCAGCAGTAAGTCATTAAGGGACTAGCAGAACTTGACTGGCACTAGCCCCTGCCCCCTGCCTGCACTTCAGAGCAGGCAGATAAGCTGCTGACATCTGTGGCAGACGAGCCACGCTAGCAGGAGTTTATAATAGAAACCCTGTAATTAACCAGCAACTTGCTCCATCACTCTCAAAAGTTTAGCTGTTGTTGCTGTTGTTGTTGTTGGCATTTTCATAGGAAAAAGGAACAAGAAGAGCGTGAGTCAAGTGGCTGCAGCGTTACAAAACATTTCTGTTTTTCTGAAAATGTCACACTGATGACATCCTGTAATCTCAGTGATGCAAACCTTTCTCCCATTAGGGAAGAACATTAGCAAACAGCCTAGCTAGGTGGTCAGAAATGCCCTTTCTAACATAAAAATCAATGAAACAGTACTGAAAGCATGCACAGATGTTTCCAGCTGAGTAACATATGCTGAAAACACCCAGGAAACTTAGTTGTCTCACCTGTGAAAAGACATTTCTTTTTGCTAAGGTGCATTGTGAGTCCTAGTAAATACACTAAGGCCTATGAAATTATCAAATACAATCTATCCCTCTTACGGAAATCATCTGTGACTGAAGCCACCTGGGTTTCCAAATGCACAAGTTTGTTTGCAGGGAGGTTGTCACTATAGCTCGTATTCTGTATTCCTACTGTGAAGAGAGAAGTATGCAGCTGAAAAAGATCATAGAATCATAGAATCATTAAGGTTGGAAAAGACCTCTGAGATCATCTAGTCCAACCATCAACCCAACACCACCATGCCTACTAAACCATGTTCTGAACAGATGACTGAGAAAAACCCAGCTTCCCAGGCAGGTGAAAGAGAGCCCACTGGGAGTGCTTCAGAGGGAGCATGATCACAGCGCTGGTGGGGATGGACTGAGGTGACTGCCCTTCCGTGACAGTCTGATTCTTCAGCATCCAAAATGTCTCATTCCTCCTTCTCTACCATTTTTTTTTTTTTAAATTAAAATAGTCAAATGCATGCCAAGCTGCCTTTGTATCACTCTAAAGCATTAATTAAAATGTAATGTGGCACAAAGTCACATTTCCTGCACTTTAATTTGCCTTCGAAATCCTTAATTGGACACAGACCAGTGGGTGGCTATCTTGCTCTCAAGGGGCAGTGACGAGTTGTTAGCCAAATGTGTGTCAAAAATATTTGGTGGGAATACGAGTGGGAAATGCTACAACCTATACAGAAAGACTGGAAGGGAGAAGAGGAAAGGATATAGTCTTGTACCTTAGAGACAGAAGATAATAATGCAGCAAAGATACAAAAGAAAACCAAGTCCTTTCCTCTTTTCCCTTCTAGTCTTTCTATCTAGGCTTATGTTTTAGTAAGGGTGAGAGAGTTGGACTAAGTCCACAGAATGGGGAAAAATAGCCAGAAACACAGGGCAGGATAAACTGAAAGAACATGTTTGAGTATTGGAAAGACTGAGCGTGGCAAACTTGCGAAGGAGATGGGGAAGAAATAGCAAGGAGGATAACACATCCTTTATGCAGAAATCGACAACAGAGAAAAGTACTGTTAAAAAGCATGACTTTGCCTGCTATTGACTAAAGCTAAAGAAAAGCTGAGGCTGGACAACAGTAACAGCCTTAGGACCTGACTCTATGCTCACCAAAACACAGACAGTCCTTGCCCATGCTGCCCCAACGGCCGATTGTCGGTGTTCCTGTCGCCGGACTAGACAAAGCCACAACAACTCTGAGCACATAGGAGATGCCTGGGTAGCCTCAATTTCTGAACTTTCATAATTGAAAGTATCTATATCAATTAGGCACTATTACTAATACGTGGAACTTCTGTCATTTCTTAACAGGAAAATCTTAAAAGCATTTGCAGCTCTCACCTCTTAACACTTCTGTCTGGTGACTATTATCATGTATGGCTATGACACCATATTAAAGAATGTCTTCTAGAAATATTTAATTAGTCCGTCAGCAGTTTCATAACTCAGAGCTCGTCTTTATCTTCGTATAGCTGCAATGTTGTAACTTTGCTTTGCGCTTCCCCCCTGCCACTCTTTTCTGAAGTGCATAAACGTACATTGCCAACGCTAAGCAACCAGTTCAGATTTTCAGTTCACTAAATCATTCAAGTGTTTTAAATCTATTAACAAGCTGGTCAATAAATGAGTCACTGACCAATTTCTCAGCTACTCGAGCTAAGAAACTATAGCTGATGCCCTATAAAAGCATCAGTGTGTGAAGAGAAATTATTAGCTGTAGAAGGAGAGCAACACTTGGTCAATTCAGCAGCTCCCACCAATCTAAGGACAACAATTCACCATTGCCAGCTTTAACTAATTCACCAGAAACCACAGTTTGACACAGACTAATGTCTAGGGGGAATACCATGAAGCTGCTACACTGGCAGCATACGTCTCTTCTTCCTTAGTTTATTGCTGGAAAATTTTATGCAAGTATTTAAAATGGCTCAAACCTGGGATGCTCCAGAGTAAAATCTGGGGTGCAGGCTCTCCTGGACTGAGAGGGATGAATTTTAGACCTAGCACTTGTTTGTACGGTGGAACAAACCAAACCTACGGTCCAACCGCCGTCCCTGCTTGGGGACAGGTATGATTTAGTTCCAGGTCCAAATTCTGAGCCCTGGCTAGGCCTGCCTCATATAGCAAGAAGATTGAAACTACTGGTTTTAATGTTGAGCTCCTCCATTGCTCTTATCCAGTGACAGGTGATACGTGGAAGCCCCCGGGCATCCCTCGCATGTTTCTGAGTGAGCGGGCGGTGGGCGCAGAGGACGGGCAGCATTGGGGGGCACAACCATGCCCCGGGGTCTGCACCCCCAGCCGGAGACCGCGGGGCGGGGGGTTGAAAATCAGGAGGAGGGAGGAAGGGAGTCAGGAGTTACCTGCCCCCTCGCCACCTCCATCAACCGTGGCACCGTGGACCCCCACGTCAGGCACTGCATCTTGGTGGGGCTCGAGACCTTCTGTCCCCCGTCATCTACAGCCATCGTCACAGTGGCGTCTGAGTGCTTTCCAGCTACGCCACCTGCTCCTAACAAAAAATGATGTGGTTTTCTGCTTTTTCCTCTTCCACGGCTCAAACCAGCCTGATATACCCAGTTCCAGGCTGCCAAGTGAACCAGCCACTTTTCCCGTTTGCTGGAGACAGCCCCGCTTGGGGATTGCCTTTTGGGATCGCAAATGCACACAGTGTCCCACCGTGCTGGGGCGAGAATTACAGCTTGAAAACCAAGGCGGAGGGGGGGAGGCTTTATTGAAATCTACTTGCTCAACCACCCTGAAAAGCAAGCTAAACCCTTCCTGCTAAGTCACAGAAATGATCTTTTGTGTCAGATTTGTATCTGCGTGATGTTCATCCCGTGACACCGCAGGTAGCTGAAGACAGATGGTAGTAAAGTCAGGAGTCAAAAAAAGCAGAGGAGACTGGGAGCGTGCTCACCTACAGCACAGAGGCGCTTCAGTTAGTGCTTGAAGAGCAACTTTTTTTTTTTTTTCCTCCTTCTTCTTCTTTCTTTTGCAATCATTGCTCGCTTGACAGGCCCAGACGGAATTACATCACTTCCTAAAACCCATCAAAGAGAGTCCATCTCCTGAAGAAATGCGGCTCAGATGCACCCCGGCAGGAAACAGGAAATGTAAATGTTTGGGTGAAGCAGGGAGCCAGCCGAAGCGCCCCTCGGGTGGGAGCACCGCCAAGGTAACATGCGAAAGCAAAACCTCATCGCCCTGCTTTCTGCCCTGTCGCTGGCCGGAGGATCTGCCGGGAACGGTGAGTAAGAGAGCGCCTTTCGCCTTCCGAGGTGGGACCGCGTCTCGCGCCTGCAGCGATGGGACCGAGTCGGAGGGCAACACCCTCCAGACTGAGCGCTAGGAGAAGATCTGTGGGGACTTGCTCTCTGCTGCTTCTAGCTGTGTTTACCCTCTCTGTTTTCAGCTGCCTCATTTTTTCAGAGCTTCGACTTTCTTTCCTTAGACTTAACCTCAAAGGGCAGCAACCGAACCCTGCAGTTCCTACATTTCCTAAGTTGCAGGTGTGTAGGGAACCGGAGTTTCCATGCTGGCCCGCCAGCAGTTTTGGTTCTAATTTTATTTATTTATTGTACTTTTTTTAACCCCGCACCCATACTATCAGTATTCAATAGTAAAGTTAAAGACGGAGCACTGCTTCCATTCAAAAGCCGACTGCCGATTTCTGTAGTCCCAGTGCACTGAAACCGGTTTAACGAAAGAACAGCCAGTTCCAGAGACAAATATTTTGAATTCTCAGCTGCAGAACAAAGTGGTCGGCACCATGGATTTATGTCCTGACCTTTTGAAGGGAAGAACTGTGAGTGGAAAAGCCGCTTGTGACAGAATGCTGAAGCGTTGGGGTGTCGTTGCAGAGGCTCTCACCCATTCGCAGCGGGTAGTTTGTTCCACTGGCATTTGGGCAGCCAGCAACTGTGCAAGACAGGCAGCTCTTTCAGTAAAACCTTGCCAGGCAGTGCTCATGTGCCTTTCAGTGTCAAACAAATCACTGCCGAAGTGCCTCGGTATGGGCAAGAAGTGTTTGCTGCCTCTGTGCTGCTGTAGTGAGTGGGAGCTCTCCGGAAAGCAGGGAGAGAGGACGGTCACTCTCAGCTATCACTGGACTTCTTCTAGTAAGGTTTTAAAATGCATTGGTGAAATAGGTGGGTTAGTATGGGTATTTTTTCCCTGAAAACCAGTACTATAAGCAGGGTGTAAAACTGGGCTGCTGGCTCCCGGTGTGCTGCCGAGCTGCTCGCGGTTAGGAGTCTTGCTTAGCTGTAAGAGTGAGCTAAGCGAGGCATAACATGGTCTTGTCTGCATTACTACAGCCCTGCTGCGTTGCAGACACGTTAGGATAATATGCTGCAAGCAATGAACATAGCTCAGAATCAAAGTGGTCAGAGGAAAAAAATCCTGCCATGGACAAGAGCAAAACAGACGTCCCAGGGAAATGGAGGGGCAGGACACAAGCAACGCAGAGTGATGAGGCTCCAGCTTCCTTAGCTCATTTGCAATGTACTGATGGCTGGTATTTCATCACCGTCTCCGCAGGGCGGAGGGACGCCTTAGTCCCCGACACCCCCCCGCCCACAGCTGGGTCCCCCCCCGCCCTTCTTTGCGATGGGCATTAAAGGCTGCACATCAGGCAGATGTCACATACCAGGTGCCCCAACCAGCTCCGCGCTGCCTTTAGAGGCTTCCTACCGGTAGGTCCACTTTTAAATTTTGGTTGATTTTGGAATGGTTCCTCCATGGGGGTGAGTCAGTCCTGCCAGCACTCTCCCTGACGGCCGTCAGCCCTGGCTCTCCTGAGCCAGCCCCCCACTGCTGGGGAAGGGGAGGAGAGCACCGGGCTGGAGAAGACAGGGACCCTTGCTCCCCACGCAAAGGAGGCTTTCCTCTGTTCAACCAGCCCCAAAATGTACCCGGGGCTTACTCTGACTGCAAGGGTGGGAGGGGGGAAGTTGTGAACCTGGGCCTTGGGGATGAAATGGAACCGGAGGGGGAAGAGTTTATGTAGGGGCTTATATACCCGACAGACACTGGTGGGTTGGGTGCCCCTCGGCTGAGGGCAGCCTGCCAGGGGGGATCCTTTGCTCTCATCCCTGCTTGCTCACAGATCGACCTTTAAAGGAGCTTTTTTCCTTTTTCCTCCAGTCCCAGACACAGTCCTCACCCTTAAAGTGCTCTGCTCAAGAACAGGGGGCAGAAGCTCTTGGGGATCTCTCCGAGGTCTCACCTCTGCTGCCTAGAAACCATTTACAAAATAGGTGATAAGAGTATGATTAAATCTTGCAGCACAGACAGATTGAAGCCTTTATAAGTCCTGTTCCCATACCTTGCTGGAGCCTTGTAAAACCCTAGCCTTGCCATTTGGATTATGATTAACAGACATTTTTCTCCCAGCTATGCTGCAATTACTCTGAGCTGGTAGCTCTAAGAGCGTGCCTGAAGTCTCAGCTCTGGGTGCTGGCCCTCTCCCGGCTCCACACCAAGGGGATATTGGGATTTGCACTAGTCCCCTTCCCCTTGCACATCCCCTTGCTTTAGGCAGGCAGAAAGCCCTGCTCTGGTGACTGGTCGCTGTTCAGCCTCGCAGCAGCCCTAAAGACCTACCTAGGTGTGTGCTGTCCCTAAGAACAAGTACTAAGGCCCTTACTATAGTTTATAGGAAAAGGATCAGACCCTACGGGTATTTCCCAGGGGACACCATCTCCCTCCGTGCTCAGTGAAACATGCGGGAAATTGCAGCATAAGCGGTCTGACGCAGGGAGCAAGAAAATGCACGACGGAGAGGAGCAGTAAAGCGAGTGAGGTCGTTAAGTGGAAGAGCTGGGATGGTTGGAGGTAGCGCTTTATTTTGGCTGCATCTCTGCACTATTGTTTTGAGCTGTCATTCAAAGAAACGTTGCTATCAAAGATCCAGATATTCAGCAGCTTGTGCCGTGAGCCCAGGCAGCAGCTTTGTCTTTGGCAGAGAAGTGCCCTAAAAGGTAAAGTCCCCTACAAACTCACGGTCTCCAAAGGAGTGATATTTTTGACCTGTTCCCCCGTAAAGTAATGAACTCAGGAATGGGTTTGAACCCACCAGAGTCGCGAGTCGCCTGTTATAGTTTTACAGCAAAGCAACAATAAAAGAAACGGAGATTTGCTACATCCTCTTTTCCAAAGTGCAGCTCCCTAAAAAGCAGATGAATAACCTTTCTACTGTGCACATCAATTCCTTGTGCATATTTACTCCTATTTATCCCTTTTATCCACACACCCAAACTTCCACCATATTATATTCAAGTGCTTCAGGGGCATTTCAGAAAATCTCTCCTTTACATCAGCAAGATTGTACACTAAATTTCAGTCAGTGACCCCAGTCTATTTTCATAGAAGAGATTTGTCATAGAAGAGATTCTATGACAGCTGGAGAGCCTCCGGAGCTTCTGAATCTTTAATTTCAGGGTCCTCCTGAGAGCAAGGAGCACCGAGAGATTCGCATCACAGGGAGGTCATATGGGTATCACTGATGCAGAGCTGGAAGGCCACGAGATTAAGTAGATGCAACTGAATGCATAAATTGGTCTGGAAAACCTTTAGTACTGGGGGTGAGAAATGAGACTACGAGTTCACCGTTTGACTCTAAGACGCATGACTGAATTTGCAGCACTGGCGGTTAACACAGCACTTCAGCTGGATGGAAGTACAGTGAGGAGAAAGCAGTTTCCATCGTCTAGAAATGAACTTAAACAGTTGTTTCCTCTTTCAGGTTATACCTAGATAACTCTTTCTAAGCACCCCATTTTAATAGGATCTTGTCTACAGATTAGCCAACCTGAAATGTTTGTGCTCCCTCATCAGAAGAGCATACGCACCCGACGGCTAGCCTGCAGGCTTTTAAGGATTCCTCTTCTAGCCAGACTGACAGGCGGGACCTGTCACAACAGGCAGCTGGGCAAGCCCTGGCCACGGCAAGGAACAACCCTTCTTACAGCAACATGAAATGCAGGGAGAGGAACAGAACAGGGATGAGTCAAGCAATAGGAGAGAGGATCATACGGACCACGTGGAGTTGTATGACTATACCACCAGCAGGAATGTGTGTATGGAACAGAGCGATATAGGATACGGTAACTTTGCTCCAGCGTACACAGCTTTATAGCCTTTTCTTGTTTTGTCACCCTCTCACGAGCCTTCCTTTCACTGCACTTTTATAGCTTATAGGAAAGTTCGGAGAAACAAAAAATTTCCTTTCAAACTAATAAGGTTGACTATCCCATTGACATAGCTCTTGCTTTTTCTCTATCCTGTCCCTTTTTCTTCTGTAAGTAGGTACTATAGTGTCATTTGAAAATTTCCCTTCAGAGACCCCAGTCCTTGAGTCCGATGAGAAGGCAGCAGGGAGACTGATGATTTTACAGCAGACCAAATGTGCTGACTGCTGGCTGTTTTCCTTTGCCTCACATCCAGCTGAAATCAGAAACCTGTTTGCCCACTTACTTCATCAAGAAGCTCACATCGCCACCTCTGAATGATAGAGTGTAAACCTCAGAGGGAGAAATGCTGCAACGACAGAAATGTTGTTTGTTTGTTTGTTTGAGATGCAGTTGTTTGGACTCCAATCGGTAAAGCTGCTTGGTATATTCAACTCCCTCTCTCT
>VZTL01066148.1:58450-78737 GCA_013400535.1 Scopus umbretta | reverse complement strand
GGGGGGGGAAGAACCTCCTAGGTTTCTTAGCAGTTTTTTTCTTTTCAAGGAGTTAAATGACCATTTTGTTTTACTCTCTGGCCAATTGCCACAAGAGGCTTAGGCAGTCATCAGCTGGTTGAAGGGTTCAGTATCCTTTTTAACTGCTTTCATTATGGAGATGATTAGGGCATGTCCCTGAAAGAGATATCTCTATTAAGGACTCCTGTATTTGTTACTTGTTAGGATGATTAGGAGGGAATAGGCTATATTGTCCTTCCAATTCCCTGCACCAGCAAGAAAGAAGAGCTTCAGAGAAAAGCAGGCAAGTAGTAGGATTAAAAGGTATCTGATGGGAAGCTGATTGTCCTCTTGCTCTCCCCTCACAGAAGAGCATCGCTCCCTTTGCTAACTGCATGAGCCTTCTCCGGAAAATTTCACAGGGAGCTTTAGGGCACAGATTGATGAATGAAACCTGCAGCAGCTCTCTCTAATTGTATAGCGCAGGAGATTAGCTACGAGGAAATGTTCGTAGACTTCCAATTTAGGGATATTCTTGACATATTGAAGGGAAGGTAGAAATAAAAGAGATCTACTCCCAAGGCAATTGGCACTGTCAGCAGTTTCCAATGTATGCGACCATTAACTCATTACAGAGGTGCTTTGGGTGCAGATGGAATATTTCATTTCTTCCACCCTCTTTTCTTTTGATGTCCTGTGGAGAGGATGTCCTCCTCCTATGTTTAAACCATCACAGGCCATTGCTATGGGAACCATATCAGAAATGGACTGTTGTAACAAACCTGCGACCATCTGGAGTTTTGAGTTGTCACTTGGCTGCATTTAGAGTCATAGAATCATTAAGGTTGGAAAAGACCTCTGAGGTCATCTAGTCCAACCGTCAACCCAACAACACCATGACTATTAAACCATGTCCCCAAGTGCCACATATAGACGTTTTTTGAACACCTCCAGGGATGGGGACTCCACCACCTCCCTGGGCAGCCTCTTCCAATGCCTCACCAACCTTTCAGTAAAGACATTTTTCCCTAATATCCAGTGTAAACCTCCCCTGGCACAACTTGAGGCCATTTCCTCTCGTTCCGTCTCTGGTTACTTGGGCAAAGAGGCCAACACCCTCCTCACCACACCCTTTTGTCAGGGAGTTGTAGAGAGCGATAAGGTCTCCCCTCAGCTTCCTCTTCTCTAAACTAAGCAACCCCAGTTCCCTCAGCCACTCCTCATAAGACTTATTTTCCAGACCCTGTGGAAGCCCAAGACCCAGATGTTTTGGGCTTCCAGAGGTAGGCAGGAGTTTTAGAAGAGTTCCTTACAGGATAAAGCATATAGTATTTTCTGCTGAACACTAGAAACAGCAGAAAGATGTCCTTTTAAGTATTTTTCAGGATCTTTACATATAGCAGGCTATCAAAAAAAATGGATTGCCCTAAACTGCCAAAGAGGAAGAAAGCTTATTTTGGGACGTGGAAGTGTGGGGACCAGTGTTTGGGGATTGAGAGTCTCTCCCAGTGTTTTGAAGGGTTCTACCCACCATCACTCCACCACATCTTCCGTAAAAGCCCCTGATCTACTGTTTGTTTGCTGCCAGACTCCAAATATGGGTTATCATTGCAGTCTTTTTTCAGCGTTACTTAGGTGCATTAGAAATGAGATAAAGCTAGTTCTAGGCAACTGATAGTTAAAACAGCAGCATGGGATCTGTGCCATTGGAAGCACCTGGAAATCCCAGTGATTTGACCTGAATTCTTCAGCTGACCTTTCAACTGATCTATTAAGAATTCAGTGATCTCAAACTCTCTCCTTCAGAGTTTCTCCCCTCCTTTGCTGTTTCAGGTGGCAATGAACATCCCAAGAAGAGGAAGGAAATGGTAGCTGTTCAGTCTGTACTGATGCCCTATCAGCTTTTGCATTCTTTTCTGGTATTTCTGTCTGACAAACAAATAAATGATCAGTCTTTTGGCAGCAAAGGCTTACGCTCATGATTTGCTCTTAAAACACATCCTGCCTAGTAGTAAAATGCCTGTTATTTAAAGGGCACTTTTCAAAACAATTAGGACTTTAGTGGCAATGTGTTTGCCTTAATGAGTGCACTCCGCCAGTCAGAGGAAACAACATAAACCGATACCTACTGCTGTAGGCCAACAGAGGCAAATTAGCAGTGTTACAAGTCCGCTCATGAATGTACTGCCCATCCAAGAGTTTTATTTTAATGCTTGAGAAGCACTAGATATGAGTCAGAATGGCTTCAATTTTGTTTTCTTCCCAAATATCCACCCCCAATTATATTTTCATTTAGTAGCCTTTGTACCACTCCTATACTTCTGATAGCTTAATCTGTATGGGTTGCATTCAGCTCCAGTTTGACTTGTTGGACTGGCACCAGAGATAATTTTTCATAAAGCCTCAGTCTTACTACGTTGCTGTTGTTGTATGACGTTTGAAGTCAATGTCCTTACGAGGCAGGGAGATCAGCTGCTGGTGTTTTGGTATGAGATTTCTTTTTTAAAGGTTTCAGGTTTTTCTTTTCTCAGGATGGGCCACAGTAAAGGCTGGTGTTACTGAAGAAGTAGGTGCATGGGATGCAAGCTTGGGTCTGAGCACCTAGCGATAGGTATCGCATGGAGGTTGCTGGCTCTTGAGCATGTGTGGTCCTGACTTGGGTGATTAGCTGAAACCTGACTGCAGCTTGGGTGATGAGCAGTTAAAAAATATTTCCATCATCTCTTTGAAAAGAATCCAGCCTGGGGAGCTTTTCAAATCTGATCAAAACCACGGTCTGCTCCTGAAGAACTGGAGTGCGGTACAGTGAATAAGAAAAGCAGTTAAACAACAGCAAGGAAGAGTTAGAGTGGCCACAGAGAAAAAATCGTTTTAGCAATGATACTAGTGAAACGCTGAAATGCGTTGCCTGGGGAGGGTGTGGGCTCTTCTTTGCTAGGTCTGGAAGAACAGGATAGGCAAGCATCTGTCAGGAATGACCTATGCGTACTCTCCTGCCTTGCAGCAAAGTATGGACTAGCCTCCTCCCACCTTATTTTTAATGGTTCTGTACACACACAGGCTGTTTGAAGTTTGTCTTGGATCTTGCTTGGGATCTATGCAAGTTTATCTTGTCCTTTTTTGCTGAAGGTTCCTGCTTCCCTGAGGGATTATCAGTGCATCCTACAATTTTGTCTCCAGCTGAGTATCTGGATAAGAATCAAACCTCTTCTCTAAGCAGCAACTGTTCACTGTCAGCAGTGTCACCGTTTTTTTATGGCTGCTGTTTGAACAGCTCTACCAGTGGCTGTTGCAGGGAAAAACAAACACGCTGCCTATCTTTAAAAAAGGGGCAGGAGAGAACATGGGGAGTTAATGCTCAGTCAACCTAAATTTGATACTCAGAAAGATATTTGACCAAGCTGTTAAACAATCAGCATGGAAGTACCTAGGGAATAACAAGGGACAAGCTGTAACAGACGCAGATTTTTCTTGAGCAACTCGCATCGGACTTCTGTGGGTTGTTTTTTTTCAGTAGAGTAGCTGGTCTAGCTGATAGCATGGGAGCAGTCGATCTTGACGTTGATTACATATGTGGCATTATCATAGTGTTGTGTTCTCATAATTACGGTAGAAAAACATGGACTGGATGGAATTACAGTGTGCCAGGTCTGGACGCACACACGCTGTGGACTAGAGGTTGCACTGTGGCTGGACTTATCGCATGCGTGGAAAGTACATAGACTGTGCAGGTGGTTGTAAATGGGGCAGAAAATACACACCTGGTTGGCCCCTGCTAAATCTGCCGCCCGATGATTTCACAACAGGATGAAAAGAAATTTGAAAACATTTATCAGTAGTTTTCTATCAGATTGGAGGGACATAACATGTACAGTCTTACAAGGGTCTGTCTTGTGGTTGGTACTATTCAATTTTCCCATTAATGGCTTGGCTGATGGAACAGCGAGTGCACATATTAATTGTGAGAGGGGTGGCTGGCACTTCGGAGGGCGGGAGCAGTATATAAAATGATTTTGATAAATTTGAGAAACGGTCTGAAATGATGAATACGATG
The DNA here is from genome assembly GCA_013400535.1 of Scopus umbretta. Taxonomy (NCBI): domain Eukaryota; kingdom Metazoa; phylum Chordata; class Aves; order Pelecaniformes; family Scopidae; genus Scopus; species Scopus umbretta. The sequence goes on along the minus strand of VZTL01066148.1, from coordinate 74,683 downwards.
AAATTCCATAAAGGCAAGTGCAAAGTATCAGACTGCAGAAAGAAACGTCAAATGCACACATAGAAAAATGGTATGAAACACTAAATGCAAGTACGGTGACATCATGCCGATCGAGTGAGTTGCGGTCCAAATGGGAATCTGTGGTGTGAGATGTTCGAAACGGTCACGTGTTGGATATAAGTCATGGAAGCAAGTTATTCTGTTTCACTGGTGTTGGTAAGGCTTCAGCTTGAAAACTGGGTCCAGTTTTGAGCACACAGTGTTTTGAGAAAGGAACAGAAAAATGGAAATGCTAAGAGAAAACTTGACCTGTATTCAGTGTGGACAGAGATTGTTTAGTCCAGAAAAGGACTATGTGAAGGGAAGAATAATAACAGTCTTCAAGTATGTGAAAGGTTGTTGTAAAGAGGACAGTGGTAAGTTTTTTCTTCACACCTACCCAAGGTTTACTCTTCAATACAGCAGATGTAGGTTCATTGTCAGCTGTGAAAACAGCTGTAACGTGACCTGCAGGGAACCTCCAGAGTGCCAGTAGCAGGATATTTATCTGAGTGGGTTAAACAGTTGTCCAGCACACATGGGCTTGGTATACTTCAGCCTGCCTCAGATCTGAATGGACTAGATTACCTGTTGAGGTCCCTCCAAGCCATGTGTTCCTAGGATCTCAGCACCCTGAAACAGATCAAATAGTTTATTGAGGTTTCTCCCAGCCTTCACCTTCTGGGATTATACACTCTATGGATGTTTCTGAGTACTGTGCTAAATGTACAGCAGTGTTTGCTATCTGGCAGTGGACTTCATTACGGTCAAGGCTGAACTTGCCTTTAAGAGAGCTGTTCTGCTAGAACAGGCATCAGTATGCATCTTGCAACCCCCGCTCATTTTGCATTTTGGGTTACAAATTCTGTCATGCTGAAACAAAGAGGTTTCTCCTTTTTCCCTAAATCCCATGCATAAAAACCAGCAATTTCCATAACACAGACAGTCATCCAATCTGTTATCTTGGCAGACACCAATGCCTTTCTACTTTGGAGGAAGGAAATCTATCCCATAATACACCTGTGCAATATATGGCGATGGTGATTTCGTTGCTAACCCCTGCAGCAATCAGTTTATGCCCTCAAGCCTGGGATTTGATTATCCTTGTCATTATCTTAGCTACAAATGTTATTAGCAGCCATAAAATTGTCCATTAAAGTGAGAGGAATTACTTGCCTGCACCAAGGGGAGAACAGATAATTTACTACACAGATTTTAAGCCCAAATGCACTTTTTTCCAGAAGAGCCCTCTAAGCCTTTGTATCACCTCCATTTTTGTATTTCACAACCTGCTTCCCGCCCGCCTCCCCCATGGTCTTCAAGTCTGGATCTTTATACCATAACAGTGAGATAGATACATGCCATTCTTCAGATAACCCCAGAGATGATGACTGTGCAGTTCCTCATGTTCTGGAAGTGCAGATGCCCAAACTTTGGTTGGGTTCCATAATTTCTAGACTTCAGTGTTGGTCCGGGCTTCATTTACACAAACAATTCTGGATGCCTTAGGTTGACTTGGCACCCATGGACTGACTGTCCATCACTGGTTGAGTGTAGGATCAGTTGATCTGCTCCTGGCAGGGCCATTTTTATAGGTTTTCTTGGTACTGCAGTAGTGGCTTTTTATGAGAGGAAGAGATGATGTATCACAGGGGCCAAGAAAAGATGCTGTGTCTGAGTGGGTGAGAGCCAGGGTAGTGTCTGAAAAATTTCTTTGTCTTCACTGGGACCGGCTGATTCATTCTCTTCCCACCACCCTGTTAATTCCTGTTCGTATATCAGTTCACCGTAAAGCTGCTTTTTTGTTCCCATGTGGTATTGTGTTCCCACCCCCTTTCCTCAACAGGGAGTGGGAGAGACCACCTACGTCTTTCCCAACAGACAAAAATGGTGGATCCTGACAGACTGGGACAGATTCTGATCACAGTTGCTCTCAGTAAATCCTGTGGATCTTGCTTGTTTTGGTGTGTTTGTTGGCTTTAAACTGAGATGAATGTGTGCAGAATCTGGTCTGGAGAGCCTGTATTTTGAAGGAAGCATCCCCTCCTACTCACCCAACAAATTCACACAGACACACACACACACACACGGTATAGCATCAATATTAGCTCCTGTAGCAAATGGAAAATGTGGCAGTAGCCCGAAAGAATAGAAAATGTTCTCAAACAGGGCTTGAAAAAGTAAATAAACATCATATAACCAACAAAATCAATACAGTTCCGTATTAGCTGTTACAGATATCTCTGTCTTTGTCTCCATCATACTGCATGCATTTCAGTGCTGTGGAAAATGTGTAACCCACGGGACCTTGTTTCAGAACTTGGAGATGGTATATTAAATGCAGGGTCGGGGATAGAAGGCCTAGCAGAGATTGATGTTAAATAACAGAAGAGGTTTTCCCCTTCTACCGCTTGAAAGAGCATTAACTGAACGAAACAAGTGTGAATATATATCCAAAATGGCTATATATTCATGGGTGTTACAACGTTAATAGAAACAACTCCTCAAAAGCTCTTTTTTCCTGAGTCATCTCCGCTGACTTAAAAAATGACTTTGCAGCATCAAACGTTGGGTACAGGACATGCAAGAGGGGACAGCCTTTTAGCTTTCTGCATTCTAAAAGCTTTATATTCCTCAGCTGCTCTTCTGCTTGGAGGGAATCCTAGACGGAGGAATGTCCTTACGCTTTCCAGTGTATGGCTCATGGTCTTCTTCCCTTACTCTTCACATCTTCCAACACAATCAGTAATATTCAAGCTATTCTTGCGGGCTTCTCTATTCAGTTTGTTCAAGCCAAGCTGCTCTTGGCTGCTGAAGGCATTCCCTCTTCTCCTCTTCCTTTGAGAACTTGATGTCCCCATTGATCCAGGAAGCAAGAGACAGGACTGCGGACTAAGCAGGTGGTTGATGATCTTCCCAACCAGAAGACCACGTCATCAACTGTCTCGGTGGAAGTTGTGTTAGATTTAAGAGGAGGAGATGCTCCTGTGACCCAGGGCCGTTCTTTGGTTGCTTGCCTAATACACATAATATTGGGGGAACATCCTGTGTCTTTTGAATGGTGACTCTTGCTTCCATTCACAGTGCAGAGCTCTTTGCCAAGGAGAGGCTGGCAAGTTTTCCTGCACAGCACATTGGTAGAGACTTTGAAGAAGAGGAAGAAGCTGGAAACATCTGTTAGGACAAAATGGACCATTGCTTGGAATCCTTCATTCAGGTGATTTCCTGAAACAGAAGTGTCTGGGTTTGGGGTCTTCAGTCTCCTAGTATTTTAGTTCTGTCTATCAGAAAAGGTGTGCATGCTCACTGAGGTTGCTGGAGAGCCACAGGAGCTGTGCTTCACTGTGTTTGCTTTTCTATTAGAATTACCTGAATTCTATTAGTATTACCTGAATTCTATTAGTATTTCTATTAGTAATTCTATTAGTATTACCCAAATTCTATTAGTATTACCTGAAATATAGATTGATGGATAAATTCAGACAGATAGATAGTTTATTTTCTTTTGTAAGTAACCTTTTAATGTGACATAGGGTCATAGAGTCATAGAATCGTTTAGGTTGGAAAAGACTTTTAAGATCATCAGGTCCAGCTCTCAATTCTTTTACAAGTGTCCGTAGGCCCTCTGGGAGGTCCACAGCCTTTCATCTTGAATGGGACACAGAAGGCTTTTGTCTCTCTCCTCTGGCTTCTCCCTCACCTCCCAACTGCAGTGCTTGATGTCGATCTTCTTGCTCAGAGTGCCTGCAGCGTGTGCGAGAGCTGGGGGGGCCTGGGTTTCTTGTCTTCTTTAATGGCATTCCGTGAGCGTGTGTTCAGAGAGAGACAGAAAGATCAAAGGCTGTGCAAGTGCACTGCACTTGATTTTGCTTACACCAATATGAATCGATTGACTTCACTGAGTTATGAGGGATTTACAGCTGGGGGAGAACAGATTCTGACCTAATGGCTCCAAAAGAGGCTTTTTGTGGATGAGCAATGTAATTAGAGCACTGCAACAGACAGATTTCGTGACTCATCTGTGGGTCTGCAGTCTTGTCTTTGCTTCTAGTAGGGTGTTCACTAATGTCACCACACTTTCACCCGCGGGCTGACCTAATGATGGACCAACCTTTGCTTGAACAGAGATCCCTATTCAGATGCAAAGCATCCTTCATGTCATTGCACAAACTTTATTTATTGTGGAGCACCCTAGGAAGGGGCCAGACACTGGAGTAGTGGAAAATTTCCACTTTCTTCCTTTGTTAGAGTAAAGCAGAGGGTTAAAAGAAATAAAAGATGTGAGGCAGAGAGCAGGGTGAATGGACTGATGACTGCGTTCACCTACTAATCCCAAATATGTGTCTTAGCAAGGGGCAAAATGGTGGAACACATGTGCCAATGTCAACATGCTCGGTGTATCTAGCTAGAAAGCAGTACATGCATTTTGAGAAGGGTAAAGCTCCTTTTCAGAGCTGGTTGGAGGTCTGGGTATGAAATATTTTTGTCAGAAGATGCCAATTCATTGACACGGCAAGGCATCACTTTGGGAAACTGTTGAGAACGTTCCCCAAGTTTGGGGAGGAGGCGGTAGTGGTCCTTGTAAGAGGGACTAAGCATGTGTTTGGAACGAGTGGAGGCAAGCATAGTCACAAGGCTCAGGCTTCTCTCCTCAGGTGTCTGGAAGCTACGCTAGGCACAAGGGCCTGGTGGAGAGGTGGCAGCACTGAGGAGGTGGAGGTGGTGCAGCTTTGGCTGTTGGTTCTCCTCCGGTCCCAGTGCAATAGGAATTGGAGTCAGGGGCCAGCTGTTGCAGTTTGGCTGGTGGCCATGACCATGACAACAACAGTAGCAGGGTTGTGTCAGGGCTGAGTAGGCAGAAGCCCCTACCCTGCTGCATACGTAGTCCCACCCTTTCTCACCCATCCCTTGTTTCAGCTGAGCTTGAGCTGTGAGACCTCTTCAACACCAGGGTTGTTGCAGTGGCAGGCAGCCATGGCCTTGTTTTGGTCCACCAAAATAACAGGAAAACAGTAGTTTCAGGAAAGGTTTTCAGGAAAGGGAGGTAGTGATGCAAAGGTCTAGAGTTTAGCATGGTATGAGAGATGAGGCAGAGACACTGCATCTGGCGTCATTGAGGGCTCCTCCAAAAAGATGGGGCACCATTGATACAGGGAACCCAATGGAGGTGCCTGCCTTACATGTAACCCTATCCTTTGTGCCCGTGTGCTATCTTCTGAAACCTTCAAGATGCCAGGGTGCATCTGCGCCAAAATCACAACCTACTGCAGCTATACCTCTGCTAGATTTAGCCTTCCTAAGTGGGTTGCTGCTGGTGTGGAACTCAGCACAGATTATAAGACCCACCTGGGAAGAAGGTGAATTGCTGTGTGGTGAACTGTGTACCTCACCACTTGGCAGTGACAGTCGCACAGCTATATCTGCAGTTGGATTTGATGTTGATTTTCTTCTGATTTGCCACTCACTGAAACTTAGAGCCAGTCATGATGATTGGTCCTGTCCTTGGATTTGAGCCCTGATGCACTGGGCTCTGTACCAGCATGAAATTCAGGGTAATTTCAAAAAAGTGTCTAGAAGACCACAGAACTAAAGCTCCATTTTCAAAAGTAGCTTTTGCACTTGGGAGGCTAGTTTCCAAGCCAAGTAAGCTCATACCTGCCAAATACGGGTTTAGAAAACAGGTTGGTTGGGGTGTGAAGTCATTGAGGAACATATGAAAAATATGCCTTTCACGACAGTTTAAAACAAAGGGGTACAGGTGCCCGATAACTTCGAGTCCTCTGGCAATCCATCGCTTCAGCTACCTGTCACACAAACTTCCCTTGGACGATTTTCCTCCCTGGTTACTCCTGAGGGAGCAAGTCATCACGTGAAGTATTAATGAAAGCTGCAGTAGGTGCTGGTCTGCTTGTACACAGGAGTTAAAACTGTTTTTTTCTGCGTGCTGACTCATGAGTTACCAACTCCTGTTGATATTCACAGGAGCTTGATGAATACCTGTAAAACATGAGAGTAAGTCACTGCCTTTGAGAAATTTCTGCTGCTTTGAAACAAGACACAAAGAAGAAATAATGACAATAATAACAGTAATGTTCTGCTAATTGCTCTCAGTTGCCACCATCACTGAGTAGATGAAGAATTTATCCCAAGGAAGATACTAGCCTGATGGGTTAGTTCAGGGACATCTTTTGTGTCCAAGATGCTGTGAGAAACAATGCCTGGAGACATTTTTTGGAGAAGCCAAAAAATGCTAGTCACAGCTGGCACAAATGACATTGCAGATGGGGAAGTGGGTGATGAGAAGTGGGAGCTGGGAAAGATGGAGCAGGGCTGTGTGATCGTGAAAAGCTTGAAGATGTTGTGGGAAAAGGAGAAGTCAATAGAGAGGGAAGGGTGAAGTTCTTGGGGTATTGTGCTGCTCAGAATGGAAGTGTTGACATTGGTTTCCTTTGATTATTTTTCAAGATAGGTGAGGATATCCCACCTGAATGGGGTAGCCTGCAGGTACAGAACATCACAGCTTGTGCGAGTGCTGTTTAGAACAGTTACATCTTGATTGACCTTCCCTGAGATGCAAGTGGGAATTGGGCTTGGCTGAGGGCTTTCTTTACGCCTTGCACGGTTGTGGGGATCTGGATGCAGGATGCACTGTCCTTTCCAAAAGAGTCTGAAGCTACAGATCTTATTTTTTAAGCCTCTAGAGGTAAGCACTACCGTACGTTCCCAGGCTATTTGCGCTGCACAACTCTCTCTAATACGGTCTAATACAACACGAGAGGTTCAGTCAGCTCACAAAGCTGCAACACAGGCAGGGTTCAAGCATCCCAGCACAGTGTTGCCTGACCCTACAGGTGTTGTGTGCTCAGTGCACTAAGTTTAGCTTCCTAGTGTCAGCCTTGTTAGTAGCACAGCTCTTTTTAATGGTCACCAACACTTTTCAGCAAACTTTGGGGTTAGAACACTGGTGGGAGGGCTGTAAAACTGTTCCCACTCTTCTGGCCTGTGGAGGTATTTGGCTGTGGAAACAGTTGTACCTCAGCCGGATTAGACAGTGTTTGAGTAGGAATGCGACACCTGTGGCATTGAAGCCAGGTCGTCGATCAATAATCTGCAATCCTCATTTTCCAAGCCCAGGTACTTCTTCTTGACTTCAGCTGGGTCTGTGGACACCTGCTAGCTTTGAGTGTCTTGAAAACAGACCTCCAAGGAGGGAAGCTGCTACTGCAAGCGTGTGGCAGGTACGCTGATGCTTCTGTTTTCAGTCTGAAAAGTCAGGGCAGAGCCATGTAAGCCTTCCTGGAGCTGTTCTCTGGGTTAACCCGTGCTCTGGGAGTACTAAATATCGTCGTTACTACCTGTGTGGCCGAAGAGAGCAGAATTACCTCAGGGAAGAAGGAACCGGCCCAATCCGCTCTCCTGGCTGTGTCGCCCCGAAGAAGAATTTTGATTGTGAGCAGCACAACTCCAAGCTGCCGTGATGTTCAGCTGCCGTCGTTGTAATGCTGAGGCAGACGTGCCGCTTCCTCCCTGGATTGTGTATTTTGAGCACGTTTCAGTAGTGCTCTGAGTTAACATTTTTTTTTTTCTCTTCCTCTACAGTGCCAGTCATTGCCTTTTCTTCATTTTAGTGATTAATTGCTCTAAATACTCCTGCTCCTGGACTGCGGGAGTACAATTTCTGAGCCGTATTTCATTTGAACTTGCTATGCAAGTACAAGCAAACTTGGGGGAGTGCACACACCCACGTATTGCTAGGTAGAGATGGTTGCCAAAAGGACACCAAGTAAAAGAACAGTTAGTTCTTAAACAAGGGTATAATCTAATAAGCCAAAAAAGAGAAAATTACATACTGGAATCTTGAGTGCCTTCCCCCTCCCCCCCCCGTTTCAAAATTTACAGCTAGTACAACCCCTGACTAGAGCAGTGATTTAAATATATATAGGCATCTGTGCTTCTAAGAAAAGGAAGTGTGTCTGTTTGGGGAGCTGTGTGGAATGAGTTGGTGGATCTCAGTCCAACTTCTGGCAGCCAGGTTTTCACATCACTCAAAGACACCCCCTCTCCCAGCCCCCCCTCCAGGGCTTGTGCCAAGCTCTTCATCTCTTCCTCGTATGATCCCACCTGCCTTAGCACCTTCTGCAGAGATGGAGCGTTTCTTGTTTTCCATTGTGGTCCTTCTGGGCTGCCGCTGAGACGTGCTGCTGGCCTGTCAGCCCTGCACGTGGAGGGTAGGGTTGGCTGTCTTCTTGCTCTCTCCCCCCGTGCAGCCGGTCCTTTGCACATCGCTCCCCGTGGTCCCCATGTGTTAGACACTTCTAGCCGTCCCCGTGACTGGTTCTGCCTGGCATGTGGCATCATCTTCTCAGCATGCTGAAAAGAGGCCAACTGGAAAGCCCGGTGCTGTCTTGCGTTAGGACCATGCCACGTCCCCTGTCGTAGGGCGGGCATGCTGACATGCACCTCTCCTGGGTCCAGTATGCCAAATGTATCGGGAGCATGGATGTTGTCTGGGATGTGGTAGGACAGCAGTTCTTCACCTTTTCTGTACCGTGGCTCTGTTTTGCTACAGGCAAAAAGCTTCAGGACTTGCAGCAAATTCAGCAGCTCACAAATAGAAGGTTCTTTTGTGCTGCCTGGAGGTTACAATTTCCTCAGCTCCTAGGTGGAAAATCCATGGCTTGCTGCTGCCCTCCTTCATCTGTTCTTAGGATGTCCATTGCCAGGAGCCTCAATCTGCTCTTGTTTATGTGCTGCCTTCCAAACCTCACTGTGTGAGATATTTCTTACAAAGCTGTCTTACAAAGCTGTTGCTGTGCCTGGGTGTATTTAGCTGTTTAACAATCCTCTTCTGCCCCTTGAAAACCACAACAGCCCTTTCTGATGAAAGCGGCACTCTGCAGGCTGAGTGCTTTTACCTTGACTCAAAAACTTAAAAGGAAATGTTAATTACTTTAGTGGTGTTATTGTTGAAAAAGGCAGGCAGCTGGGCAGACTAGCTCCGAAAGATGAGTCCTGGTGCTGATAAGGGAGAGAGCAATCTGTGCAAGCCTCTGAAAACTCAGTAGTGCCCAGGGCAAATTCAAAAGTGGAATGGAAATATCTCGGTGATTTACCTCCTTGTTGCTTTTGTCTGGAGATGGCAGAATTGACTGGCATCTCAGGGCTGTGTTAACTTCTGCACTGCTTTGTCACGGGCTCTGGGCTTCTTCGGTGTGCTGCCTGTGCTGCTTTTCTCTGTTATGGCAAGTGGCCAGCTGTAATGGAAATGCAAAGAGGACAGGGAAAAGAGACTCTTTAGGGAACGCATTAGTTACAAGAGTCATGAAGGACATGGGCGAGGTGCGTGCTTGATCTTCTCCTAGACTTGGAGATGCTGCGGATGGAACAGCACAATCAAATTCAACATTCATTCAAGCCCGGGGGATTGAATATATCGGGAAAAGGTGACACAGCTCTCTGGGAGCCTGGGTTCAGAACCAGAGCATACGACCCCAGAAACATGAGGATGTCCCAGCAAGTTCATTTTCCCAGCTCCCATCTGCCACAAAGCCAAATCGTCATGGCCTTGTAGTTACTGGTGGTTTGAGATTTAGATGGTGTGTCTTGATGTCTTGGGCTTGCCCTCTCTGGTGCTCAGGTGAGCTAACCTAAACTCTTCTGATGCCTCTGCCGTTTTGGGGATTTTTTTTTTGTATGTTCCCCCCGCCCCCTTTAATTTTTGGGCTCTTCCAGTTATAACAGTCGCACTTTTGCATGTGTGCAGAACTACCCCTCTCTTATCGTCTCAACATCTAACACACATTTAGGCAACCTCGGGATCACAAATAAAGGTTACTTGAAGCACGAGGAGGTAGGGAATGAGCACTTTCTACTGTTAAAAATGAACCATTCTATAGAAAAGCATCCAGCAAGACAGAGTACAAGGGAGGGAGCATGTGATGCTGTAGCATGGTGATCAAATGAGGAGGAAGTCTTTGACTCTGTTTTTTGTCTGCACTAATTCTGGATTTTGTATTTCATTGAATACTTTAACAGTCATGGCAATGACAACTCCCAAGCCCCTGAGACAAGGTTTTTAATTTTACCCTCTGAATTTGACACATAAAGCATAGGCATTGCTACACCTCTGTTCTGGGTGCTCACGGATCTTACTGCTTCCAGCCCTTAATCTGACTGTGCCTCAGTTTCCTACAAGTGAAATAAGTATAACCATGCCTCCATCTTCCCCTACATGTGCAGTCTACATTGAGAAAGAATCCTTCCCTTGCCTCTTCTTATGACTGTGCAGTACATAATATATAGGTGCTTGGCTGACGTTTGAAAGCCCAGCTCAAATCCAACAAACTAATGTGCTATTTCAATTTCTGTATGCACTTGTTATCATTCTCCAAATTCCTGGATTATTTTTTTTTTTCCTTTTACAAATTCATGTTCATTCTCCCCAAAGAGGTTTTAATGGGCAGAGAGAATTAGGTAGACAGCCTGTAAAAACCCAGACACTTAAGAAGGAGCAGCCACCTAAATTATCACCTCAAGTTATCGCTGTACTGCGTTACTGCTTACCTTACAAAGTGCTGGGAGCTGTGTTGTAAGAGTGGGCTGACTGGTATCAGGCAGAATCAGAAATGCCCCATTGCATGCTGTGTTGTAAGGGTGGTCTTCTGCATGAGAGCACGGTGGAAGCTCTCCTGTATCAGAGAAATGCCTGCTGTCTTACGTGGCCACAAACTGGCTATAAATAGCATTCATTTAACAGTATCTCCAACTCATACTACGGAATGCTCACAAAGATAGCCTATAATCAGTTAGTCTTAGTGCTGGCTCATGGGTCAGGAATAAAACAGCATAAAAAGTATCCTACTAGACAAATGGGAAAGAAAGAATGTGTAGTTTGTAAAGTGGGAAATAAATTGGCCTGAGCCAATCTTGGAAAAAAGGTGGCCCTACGCTCTGCAGACTTCCAGGCAGCCAAATCATCCCTGACTTGTTTTTTCTTGCTCTATCGTTCGCTGATAAACTCACTCCCTTTGCATTACTCNTTCGCTGATAAACCCCCTCCCATTGGATTGCTTTTTTTTTTTTTTTTTTTTTAAACTATATCTCAAGCAACCCCCCCCCATTTACTCTCTTTTTGATCCTTGGCCCATGTTATGTCTGGTTCATGGAATTTCTACCAAGGATCTGATGCTGAAGGGTTATACAGCAGGCAGCTGTTATGTATCAGAACCCTTGCTGGTAGGTGAAAGCTGATGGCTATTAAAAAGTGCCAATTAATGCTTCTTTGAACTATTCAATAGCCTACAAAACTAGATGCTAACCTAAGACCTTCATAGCATTCCCAGAAAGACCTGGGCTTCAGGTTTCACAGGCAACTGAGAGTATTTAAACCTAGCACAAGACAGTGCTTTTTCCTGCCCTGTGACTTTTTATTCAGCAGTAATGGAGACTGTGGCAGTGTGATAAGAGTGCTGTGGCAGAACGTGGCTGCTTGGGTTTAACACCACAGTTGTGGTGGTGTTTGCGTGGGTTTCCCCTGGTTTTCAAATCGGTCTCTTTTTCTGGGATGGCCCTTCTTTGTACTTGTCCTTGCTCCAAGAAAGCAAGCATTCAAGAGGTGGATGGACTAGGCTGGTAGTAAAGATAGCGACTTCGGTGAGATTCATGTTATCGCTCTGCTAATGGCTCAGTAAGATGCATAGAGAAGAATAGGTCCAGGGAAGAGAGAAGGAAATATTGTTATTGGAAGCTTGATGGTGGGACACCAGGATTCAAGTCCTTTGTGACTGGAGCTGTGTCCTCATTCTAATGATGGTGCTTTGCAGCCTGACATTCCATCCTGCTCCTAAGAATAATGGTGTATGCCAGACGTGGTGTATTCCCAAGCAGGGGGGCAAGAGCTGAATTGACACTTCTAATGAAAAATACAGGAAAATTACTGTATATTCAGTATCTGTCCTCACTGCTGCAAGGGAATCCAGCTGAGTGTCCCATGCATCTCCCAGGAGAAGCAGCAACCCTCTCTCCAGCGCTGAAGTTGAGCGCAATCCCAGTGCAATCAGTTCTGTTTCTAAAGTGAGTGGGGGCTCTTTAATATGTCCCTGCAAATGCAGTGGGAACCCCAGAAGTGCCCACTGAGATCCGCACCCCTCAGTAAAACCTAAGCAGGCAGAGAGGAAGAGAGAAGAGTAGACGGCTTGTTCCGCTCAGGTGGTGGGGACGGGTCTGTCCTGACAAATTTGCTTCAGGTGTGTGTTGTAGGCAGGAGAGGGACGGCTCCCCACACTCTGGAAGAGCTGTTACTGCTTTAGTGAAGCTGTTTTCATTTAGAGGGTAATCTAAATTATGGCTGTTTAAGGAAGTACGCTTTTTTGGCCACTTGTGAGCCAGGGAACTGTGACAGGAGCCTAAGAAAACTGTAGGGTATTTTGAAAGCCGCGGATGCAGTCACAGGGATCCTGGATGTTGTGGAAGGCAGCTGGTAGGTGGGACCTGATGGGTAGACGAGGGATCCCCCAGAACACACCCTGGGCAGTTGAAGTAAGAACTTCGTTACGAAAAACTCCAGAGAGACCAATATTGTGCTTCAGCCAATTCGAAGTCATCTAATATGTTTTCCAATATCCTGTGAGCAGGAATAATATAACTGTAGTGCTTTTCCTTTTATCCCCGACATTCATCACAAAGACGAAAGCGATGATGTTGTGACTCAGCCAACCTGAACGAGCCTGACAGTTCGTCTCTGTGATGGGTTGGGACTGGGTTATGATATGGTTTTTTACTCTTAGATGGCTTTCAAGCAGTAAGGACTTCAGAAATGTCCCTGGCGAGGGACACTTAGGGGTGAGGGCACTTAGCAAAAGCCAGTCGGTTCTTATCTCACTAAAAAAAAAAAAAAAAAAAAACTGTAAGAAGCTCCTTATTCCTGGTAGAAACGTAACATCGACACAAAGAAGACAGAGTTGGAAAAATGCCTCATTCCGAAGCGTGTTTATCCATGGTAAAGTGTTTCTATAAAAGGCATCTTGGGACTCCATGTTTATTCCCCCTCAATGACTTCTAGACTGTGTTTGCTTGATTTTCAAGTCACCAGTTTTTTGTTTTTTGTTTTTTTTCCTACTGCCAACCATATAAACTCAGCTGGGTTCTGGAAATCATACAGTGCTTTCTCCCTCATGACTGTCGCTTCCAGTAATATCCTGCAGTCAGCACATGGGAAACAGCTTTATTGGCAATACGTGAGCCCGTTTAGATACCAGTTCATTCCCCACCCCAGTGACCTTCTTGTGCTAAGAATAGTGAAAACCGGTCCCTCTAAACAAAATCAGAAGACTTAATTTGGAGACATGCCACCTTGAGAAAGAAGAGGCTGCTTTTTACTTTGACATTGTAGTAACCGTGGACTTCCACCTTTTTTTTCCCTGGTTCCCACACTCGTATTTAAAGTTCACTGTAGTGAGAAGCTGATACGTCTGTGCCTGTTTTGTGGTGGAGAAGAAGAAAAGCCCACGTACATATGTATTTTCCCTCTTTGCGGAGGGTCAAGTGAGTTCCCCACTTGTGCATTACAGAATCTGTAGGTTGGGATGTGCTGTGTCCTGAAGGTAGCAGCTCAGAGAGTGATTCCCAAAAGGGAGCATGCAAAGGCGGCGTTAGATTTTCCATTTCAATCTCTGGGATTTTGGGTGGATGTCTGGGCCAGTTTGGGTCTTCAACAGTGTTATGGGGAGGAGAAGAAGGAGAATGATTTCTGTGAGTTGTTTCTGATGCAGCTCTAAATCCATTTTGTGCTGCTGAGGGCTCTCGCTCCTGATTTTGCTCCCAATTTTAGTTTAAGTGAGCTGCCTACACAGAACCACAGAATAGCGTGGGTTGGAAGGGACCTCTGATGGTCATCAGTCCGAGCCTCTCCTCAAAGCAGACCCAGTCCTGAGTTACATCAGAGCCTTGTCCAGTTGCGTTTTGATCATCTCAAAGGCAGATTTTTAACCAGCTGGAGACTGCATAGCTTCTCTACCCCTCTTCAGTGTTTGTTGTAAAGATTTTTATCCTAATCCTGAACTTGAGTTTCTCTCTCTGCAATTTGTGACTACTGCCTCTCATTTGGCGGTGCACCTCTGGGTATACAGCTCTCTCTTCTCTTGACTTCTCTTGACTAATGCAACCCGGTGTGGTGGGCCCTCATTGCTGCAAGGGCACACCGCTGACTCCTCTTCAACTTGTTGTCCACCAGCACCTCCAGACCTTTTTCTGCAAAGCTGCTCCTTCACCAGCCCTGATGATTTTCAGGCCCCTGATGGCTGTTTCCAGCACTTGCGCTTCTGGAGGATCGTAGGGGCAAGAGCAAGGGACCAGGAATCCATCTAGATCGATATTAGAAAAAAGGAATGGAAAACCTTTGGCGAGCAATCTGTCACTGAGGAGCAGAGCGGAGCTGCCTCCTTTTGTAGCTGGTGTGATGTTTTTCTTCCTCCGTTCGTGTAGAGCTGCTAAAAAATGGCACAGCATCAGTTGTAACAGCAGCGTTCCAATTTGCAAACATGCTACGTTAAGCATGTGAGCATATGCGAGGCTGCGCGCTGGAGTCTGCAGGTTCCTCGACTGATTTTGGCTGAATCCTCGTAGATGTCGGGCATTTCTGAGAGACTACATCCATATTAAATAAAATCTTTGCTTTTTCTGGGAAAGATCACTTTGCTCGACGGACTGTTCCCGTGATCTATAGGCCCAGCGTTTGGAGTAAGCTCCTAATTTTTAGTTCTGCATTTTGTGTTTCGTAAATTCCTTCAATTCTTGCTTGTTTTTCTGCCTCAAGTAAAGTGTTTGCATCCTTCTGGTTTTTACAGACTATTATAAAGCCTTTACCATAGGTTATACATAGTCAAACCATACATTTATTTGGCTGTTTTAATCTCCCCTTGCTAGTCAGTTCTTTTCAACATTTAAATAATTTCTCATGCCTTTCTTTGGATTTCCTTATCTTGTACAATTAGTTATCCTCCTGTCCTGGGCCAGAGAGTACTATGGAGAAGTAATCACAGGCGAGCTTTTCTCCTCTTGTTTTTTCGCCAGAACATTCATGTCAATTACATTTCATCAGTGAATTTAGTTTTTAATTTTGCCTTCCCTGATGAAAGCGTGAGTGCAAGAGAGGTGCAACTGTATCAGCAAATGCCGCATTGAACTGGGCACTTCTGGAACTGGGAGCCACATCTGTAACTTGGGCTGAAATGGAGGAGCAGCACGCTGAGTGGCTGCCTTCGTATTTCCCTCTTCTCCTCAGAAGCATGACTTTTCCCAAGCTCAGCTTTGCTAACATCAAGGACGGTCCCAGCTAAAAGCCCAAAGTCAGACTGGCAAGAGGGATGGGGACAGGAGGGTCACGGATTCACCTCTCCCATGGAGTGAGGGGATGCTTAACGTGTATTCATGCCCTGGTAGGCTCTTCTGAGCAAGAGGTGTTCAAGGAGCTGTGTTTCACCGTGGCACATGAATGGACTGCTCTACTCCTCAGTGATAATACTGACGGAGATAGTTGGGATGGGCACCGAGTGACCAAGGTGGAAGATGTTAAGAGTAATTAATTCAGAAGCCGTTCAAAATGCCGATCAGGTGCAACCGGTAGCACCCCAAAGAGACGCTGTTGTTGAGAGCAACGTTGCAGGGCCTGATATGGATTTGCTCAGCCCTCGTCTTTCTATTTCTTTTCAAGCTAGCTGACGAAATGCTGTGAAATAGATACCTGCGTTTCCAAACTGAAACATCCCTCTTCCAGGGGAAGAGGATGCTTATTTCTCAAGGAGAAACAAAGGGGGGAGAAGGCTGTTTGTCCCCCCTTTCCTAATTTCACAGCAGAGACAGTAGAGATGGAGACAGCCCCGTGGGGGGGTGAACTGCGGTTCCCGAGCTCCCCCCAGAGGCACGCCAGCACCCCGCCAGCCTCAGCAGGGTTTCAAAGCCTCTTTTTCTTATTTTCCTACCTCTTTTCCCTTTATTTCTTTCCCAAAGAAAGCATTTCTGATCTGCAGCACAAATGTGCCCCCCCCCGCCCCGTTTCCCTTCCCTGTGGGTGGATGTTGTTTGTAGAATAAGGTGCCCACCACCGTCTGCAAGGCAAAAAAAAAGCCCGCAACCCCGGGTACCTTCTGATCAGTCAGTCATTAAGCCTGTTGCAGACACTGGGATAATTTAAAAAAA